>PVJI01007728.1:0-76089 GCA_004026765.1 Micronycteris hirsuta | reverse complement strand
TGATTATGTCCTTTTTAAAGAAAAGCTCACAGGTGCTATATTTCCTCCAGTTATTAAATATTTGAAAATATCCACGTGTGTTTTTATGCTTAAACACATCTTGGGTTACTGTAAAGTTTTTGGGTATAGACTTTCTCTGAGAAAGTTGTAAATGTTGTTTCATGTATTTCAGTATTCATTTTTACTGTGGAGATATCTGAGGCAAGACTGATTTTTTCCCCTTTTCTGGTGACTTGCACTTTGAAAAATGGACCGCTCCCCAAATACACTTTCATTTACCTTTGAATTCTGGTAAATTCACCACACATCTGGGGACAATCATTATCAGTATTTCCTGAATATATTCATCTTGTATAACAGAACCTGACCTTTTAGATTCATGTCTTCTTTTATTTCAAAAGAACTTTTCTATTATCCTTGAATTTTTCTATTCTATTTCCTCTGATATATATTAAGTTAGATCCCTTTAGTTTTTCTTACATATACCTATTTTGTTCTTTTCTATTCCATTTTACTTAATCTTTTTAAATTTATTGATTTGAAAGAGAGAGAGAGACAGACAGACAGACAGACAGACATCGATTTGTTGTTCCATTTATTTATGTATTCTTTGGTTGATTCTTATATGCGCTCTGACCAGGGATTGAATCTGCAACCTTGGCCTATCAGGACAATGTTCTAACCAACTGAGCTACCTGGCTAGACCCCATTTTACTTGATCTTTCAAAGCCTTTTTCCATCTCCCTAGTTTTTCTTTATGATAGTCAAACAATATGCCTCCAAATGATTTTTAATGGTTACATGGGATAACACTGTGTATATATAGGATCATTTTATTCATCTTCCTATTAGATACTTAGATGTTGCTTCATAAGATCAGAAAACTTGCCCTAATTCCTCCTAAGGATGCTCAATGCCAAAAAACTTCAAATTATGCTTGTGAATCCACTTGCTATTCTTTTCTTCTCATGGAGTCAGGCTCAGGATAATCAACGAATGATGAATGATTTTAAGGGTTTCCAGGTCATTATTATAAAAATAAGACCCCAGTTTTGTGACTAAGCATATGAAGGAAATCTCCAGGTTAAACAAAGTGATTTGGTGATGGCTTTTTCAGTACTCTCAAAAAAGATACTAAAAATTTAATGGTAGGGGTAAAAAAATGATATAGTCTCTATGGAAGACTATTTGACATTATCTACTGACCTGGATATTTTCTGTTTATCCCTCTAGATCTACTCTTCCCCTAGCTCCGTGTCTGAGGCAGACCCAAATGGATCACATCAGTGGGTTCTCTTATCTATTGGTTTCTGGTTGAAAGACAATGGAGAATGCCAGCAGGATACTGAAGAATATGAAGAGAACAAAATTGGGTATTTGTTTAAGCAGCTGTCTCTTAGCTGGGTTGCCATATGCTGGCTAAATCCCATTACTGAAGGTCACAGTCCTGTCAGGTGACCCTCTCCATAGCTACTACCTTTGGATTCTGGTGATGGTTTCATCTCCTTGTCCTTTTGGACTAGGTATGGAAATGGCTGCCCACTGTTGCTAATTTTGGATGTCTGCATCATTTCTTGTTGGTTTTTCTTAAATCCTCCTATGTCTTTGCAAGTATGCTATGTTTGCTAAACATCTAGAAATGTACCCTACAAGTGTATAAAAACACACATATATAAAATTATTCATTGCAACATTATATTTCTTTTTTTAAAAAATAACTCTAAACTAAGAGTCCATTATCCAAACAGGTGTTATCATTTTTTTTAAAGATTTTTATTTATTTACAGACAAGGGAAGGGAGAGAGAAGGAGAGGGAGAGAAACATCAATGTGTGAAGAGATACATAGATCAGTTGTCTCTCGCACACCCCCAACTAGGGACCTGGCCTGCAGCCCAGGCATGTGCCATGACTGGGAATTGAACCAATAACCTTTCGGTTTGCAGGCCAGTGCTCAATTCACTGGGCCACACCAGCCAGGGCACAATAACATTATATTTCTAAAATGAACTATTAGAAATATACTGTCCACATACTGAGGACTGTAAAATAATGGTATAACAACACAGTGGAGTATTTTGCAGTTGTAAAAAACTTAAAACATTCATTAGGTACATCTATGGAAGAACCTCCAATTTTATTGGTTTGTTTTCCCCCCAATCTTTAGTTACGCTTTCATTAATTTATTCCTCAAGGAGCCCAAAAGATTTGTGAAGCCTCACTTATATGTCAGTGATCATAAAATACAAGTGTTTGGTTTACCATGGTTTTCTTCCAATCTTTGCTGTTACTGTTTTTAGCTTTACCGAAGTTTATTTGATATACAAAAATGTTTACACATTTAATGAATACCTCTTGATGAGTCCGGACATACGTATACAGCTGTGATGTCATTACAACAACCAAGGTACTAAGCATATCCATTACCTCCAAAAATTTCCCCATATTTTGTTTGCGTGTGTGTGTGTGTTTGTAGGGATAGTTAACATGAGATCTGAATCCTTAACATATTTTATAACTGTACAAAACCATATTTTTAACTATAGGTAAGTATGCTGTACAGCAGATCTCTACAACTTATTCATTTGGTATAACGAACACTTTATATAAGTGTTGAAAAGGCAAGGTAACAAGCAATGAAAATAGTACGCTACCCTATGTGTAAGAAAAAAATAAAGAATGTGTATGTGTATTGTGTGCATATGTGTGCATACATGTCTATATGTCTATATGTGTGTGTATCTATCTCTCCATATGTGTAAATACATGTGAGAGTGAGGAAGAGAGTGTCTTTGGAATGGTACAGAAGAAATGATAACAGTGGTTGCTTCAAGGGAGAAAACTGAATAGAAGGAAACTTTTGACTATTCTTCTGTTTCTTTGAATATTAAATATATGAACGTACTGCCAAGTCAAAAACGCATTATACTAATAATAAGTATTAATTGAGAGCCTTAGGAAAACAATGACTAAGGAAGAATTAGAGGAACTGGCAAAGGAATTGCTAGGCGATGGAAAGAGCCAACAAATTATAAAGTTACTGAAATATTCTAAGCAGTGAAAGCCTCATAATTTAATTTCTTACCATGGTCCTCTTATGGAATTATACACTATAATAAATTTTATGCAGAAGTTACTTCCTGTTCAGGGCTGAATGCAGAACACCATATATGATAAAGGTCTGTTTTAAACATGGTCATCTTTATTATTTAAAAAAGCTTCAAGTCTTTCAGTCTCCTCGCGTATTTACAGAGCTTGCTTACGTCTCTAACTAAGCAGTATGACTGCACAACGGAAGGTGCAGCTGCGCTAAAGGAAGTGGGATATGAGAAGGCTCTTCAGGAAATTATTTAGGAAGGGAAGAGAAAGACTGCTGGGGGAAATATTCATGCAACCAAAGTTGTTTAAAATCACTTATTTTTATGATATCCAAAAATGGCAAAAATAGGAAAGGATTACTAGCTTGATTTTTTAAGGTGGTTTTAATATTCCTGATATTTACCCCTGCTAAAAAAGTTCTAGGAGACACATGGAGATTGACTCACCCTTCCTGGAACTGTGCTTGGGCAGACTCCTCTGCTACAAGAGTCTCATACTCCTCAGCAGCAAACCTGTCCCAGTCGGAGGGCTCAGGCACGTCATTCTCCACATCCTGAATGGGAAGAGTGCAGCCAGAGGAAATAAAAATAATCAAAGACAAAGAACTGCAGATAGGTCATCACAAATGCTATAGATCACTGAAAAAAAACTTATCTGAAAATGCTTCATTTCCACGTGTTAAAAGAAGTGTTAAAGTAACACTCGTAAAGTGATTTTCCAATCACAAAATTATAATGAACTTTCCAGGAGCCAGATTCGTTAGGTCTGGATTCCTTAGCCTTGCCACCAGAGACCTTTCTTGAGTCCCTTCTTTGCTGCACTTTGCCCAGCATCTATCTGGAGTGACTTGTGGGTTGTGTACGCTCACCTGGAATGTCCCATTCCTTTCTTCCCCTGGCCAATTTTTACTGCTTTTTTAAAGGCTAGGTAAGATACCATGTCATCTGTGCCGTCTTTCTGGACACAGCCCTTCTCCCTCAAATCATCTCCTTTGCTATACTGTATACGCTTGTTTGCCACCTTTGGCTCTTTTTCATCTCTATATACCTATTCTTCACATACTGAGTGTTTCTCGTCTGCATATAACCAGTGTCTCTTCGACAATAGTGCCTGGAATTTATTGAGCACTTTCGGACCATTTTTTTTTTTTTTTTTTTGCACAGCTGAACAAATATTGATAATTACCACCTCTTATAAAGAAAAGCAAAATTTAAAGGTATGCATTTAAAAGTAAAATTTACAATACAAATACAAGAAATAAAGAGGGAAAAGGCCATACATTTTCTTTCCCTTCTACAATATGGGCAACATCTTGGATTATATATTCCAGGTAAAATATGTTTTTCCATAATGAAAATGAGTTAGCATTTTCCTATCATGTAAGGTTAGTTATATTTAGAAAAAAGCAAGTACTTAAGAGTTGTACACACAATGTGTTAATTACTATGCTTAAACCATTTTTAGAATCCCAGCCCCGCCATTTTAACAACTGTAAAATTGGCATGTGTCTTAGGCTTACAATTGGCAATAAATATTTGTTTTTAGTTGGTGATCTTCATCTTCTCTCTACTATTTAGGTCAAAAAGTTATACAACATGTGAAAAGAAAAGACTGTAATTTTCCTATGGTTGTATTCCTGTAGGACCCACTGAGACAATCCTTTTCTATCAACCTAATTTTTACTTTTAAAACAGGGGAATACAAAAGGGGAAGTGGTGATATTCTGCTTTTTGTTTGTTTTTGACAGGGATCATATATCCAGGCTTTCTGAGGCTCTACAGGTTTTTATGTATGGGGAAGGGTGCTCATCTCCATTCAGGTGTGGTATGATTTCAAACTGATAGTCATGAACAGCAAACATTAACACTTGAAAAAGTGTTACATTACCTGAAGGCTATTACAGAGAGCTTCTAGTTTTCGTCATGATGGGGAAAGCTATTTACTATGTCATCCCGGAAATGAATGATACAATTAAATCAAACCTGACATACTTTCTACACTTGATCTTAGCCAAAAGGCCGAGAAGCGATAAACCTGACATTCTTTCTAATACAGATGTGCTCTTGACACATTTTTAAAGTTAGAAGTATTTTTCAAAAAAAATTTTTGTAACTAGTTTCTAATGTATATGTAAGTACACACAGGCCATAAAATTCACTCAACGATAGGCAAATGCAGGTTACCTAAACTTGATTAGCTGTAGGGAGAGATGTGCTCTAGTCCTTTATTCTCTCTTTTCAATATGTGAATGAAATGTTTTAAATGTTACCTCTTTAAGTATCACGATTCCTGCAGACAGAAACCATTTTTACCTGTAGCACACAGCCACTGACACTGCAACCCTCCAATAGAACTTAAAACTATACTGTTACCTTCTGGATTGCAAAGGGATCTCTCTGTTCATGGTCTAAGTATTTCTCCAGATTAAAGAAAGTGTCATAAAAGATGTGAGCCATTCTGCATCTCTTCAGATCTCGTAGAGTTATTTTGCCTACATGAAAACAAAGCTGGTAAATTCCAAGAGCTGTTTTCGCAAATGAAAAAAACTTCTCTTGTAGTTTAAAAAGTATATGTATACGGTTATTTTATTATAAAAATCTCATTTCTGTTTTTTTGAGGTAAAATTCACGTTTTAACCATTCTAACGTGTATAATTCAGTGGCTTTTAGTACATTCACAATGTCGTGCAATCCTTGCCACTATTGATTTCCTTACCATTTTCTTCACCTTTCTTTTTTTTAAATATTTACTTTGTTTTTCCATTACAGTTGTCTGCATCCTCTCCCCTCCCCTCCCCCGCCTCCCTCCTCCCCCTTGGTTCTGTCCATGTGTTCTCCATAGTGGTTCCTGAAGACCCCTCTCCCCATTGTCCCCTCCCCCCTCCCCTCTGGCTACTGTTAGATTGTTCTTAATTTCAGTGTCTCTGATTATGTTTTGCTTGCTTTTTTCTTTTGTTGATTATGTTCCCGTTAAAGGTGAGATCGTGTGGTATTTGTCCCTCACCGCCTGGCTTACTTCACTTAGCATAATGCTCTCCAGTTGCATCCATGCTGTTGCAAAGGGTTTTTCTTCACCTTTCAATGGGGAACTCTGTACTCTCTCATCAAGCAGTGCCATCCCCATCTCTCTTTACCTGACCGCGCCCCAGCCCCTGGCAATCACTAACTGCTGTTTCTATGGAAAAAAATCCCGTTTCTTAAGCAGGACTTGCCATCAATTGCTGGTTCCACACTAACCGTAAAGGAGAAACTTAAATAACTTCTGTATTTGGGAAGCCAGTATTGAAAGCCTCTGTAGAGTTAAATAATTTAGGACAAACAGGATTATATGCCCCACTCTGTTACACAGGCAAACAGTGAAAATGGCTCGTCACTCAATCTTACCATCACTGGCTGGCTTCACCAGGTCAAGCATCTGGCACAGCAGATCGTGGAACGGCAAGGGCTCAA
The DNA here is from genome assembly GCA_004026765.1 of Micronycteris hirsuta. NCBI lineage: Eukaryota > Metazoa > Chordata > Mammalia > Chiroptera > Phyllostomidae > Micronycteris > Micronycteris hirsuta. The sequence continues at coordinate 69,543 of PVJI01007728.1, read as the reverse complement.
TGCCCATGGCTTCCATCCGCTCGCACTGCTCCTCGTAGAAGTACTCCAGCTCATACATGGACAGCACGCCGTCCCCATCCACGTCCATGCAGCGGAACCAATACTCAATGCTAGGAGACAGGAACACTCGTCAGCAACGGCTGGTAAAAGTCCTTTATTCATTCAGATTTGTTACTGCTCGTGTTTCTTTTTTAAATAAAAATACATGCGCATACTTCAGACTTAGAAATAGTTTTATAAAATTTGCAAGAAGAAATGGCAGGCCTCTTTTTCCCTTTATTTTCCCTTCTCCAGAACCAACCACTTTCTACACCTGATTATTTTGGTTTTTATCTTTATATTTTCAGGTAAGATGCCTATATTGCTCATTTTTAACATTTCTTTTTAAGAGCAGTGTATTTCACACTAAGAAAGATGAGATTTTAACTCTTTTACCACTTGTTCCACCTAATCTACATGCCCTCCCCAACTCCTTAATAATTTAAATTACTGAACATTGAGAATTTATAACTTTATATTTTTATCTCTTACTTGCTTAGTTTTCTGGGTACGTATTACTAATTTAATCCAAAAATCTCTGTTGGTTTTCTACATCCATAATTAGTCCTGTCAGGTATTCTATTAATTGGATTTTCTTGATGAAGTCTTCCTCAGTCTCTTCTGACCTACTCTAACCTGAACTGGTTGATCTCTGGGCCTGGTTCGCAGTTGCATCCTAGGGACTCCTTTCATCTCTCTGCTGTTTCTTGTATCTCACATTTTTCCCATTCTTGGTTTACTTCCCTGTTGGGTGTAACACATTCTTCAGTAGCATGGCAGGTACATTTTTTGAGACCTTGAATACTTGAAAATGCCTTTATCTGCCCCCTAACTTGTTTGGTATTTTGGCTAGTTATAGAATTATAGCTTGGGGGTGCTTTTCCTTCAGAATTTTAAAGGCATTGATCCACTGTCTTCTATCTATCCATTACTGTTGAGAAGTCTAAAGTCATGTTGATACGTGATCCTTTGTAACCTGTCTTTTAATTTTTTCATTTTCTTTGAAGCCTGTAGAGGTTTCTCTGAGTCACTGAATTGAAATATTTTTGTATTTTGAAATATTATGAAGTGCCTTCATCCGGGTCTAATTCATCTATTTGCTGGGCTTTCTGGCAGCCTGCTAAAGTTGGAAACTAGTATCCTTTAAGTTCTCAGAAACTTTCTTACTTTGTTTCTTCCCTGCCTTTTTCCTTATCCATTCTGTTTTTCTGGAACTCCTGTTACTCAAATCTGTACAATAGGGTAGCCACTAGCCATATGTGGCTAGTTTAATTTGAGATGTCTTTAAGTGGAAATACACCACAGATTTTGAAGACTGAATATGAAAAAGTAAAACATCAATATTTTTATATTAACTACATTGTGAAATAACATTTTAGATATAATGGGTTAAATAAGATGTATAATTACAGTTAATTTTATATTTCTTTTTACTTTTTATTGTGGCTAATTTTAATTTTTCTTTTTTAACATTTAAATAAAAACTGTATGCTGTGAAGGTTTGCAAAAAGATAATTTGAAACGATATAGATAATAAAGCTACTTAACATATGTCCACACAAAGTTACCATTAGCAAATTTCCAGTATTTAATGTAGTATTATTAACTATAGTCAACATACTGTACATTAGAGCTGTAGACTTATTCAACCTACGAAACTGCCCCTTTGTACCCACTGACCAGTATCTCCCTATGTCACCCACACCCAACTGGTAACTGCCATTCTACTCTCTGCTCCTGGAAGTTTGACTTTTTTTAGATTCCACACATTATAAGTGAGATCATGCAGTACTTATCTTTCTGTTCCTGACTTACTTCACTTAGCCTAATGTATTCCATGTTCATCCATGTTGTTGAAATGACAGGTTTTCCTTCTTTTTAAAGGCTGAATAATATTTGTTGTATTTGTGCATATATAAAGCACATTTCCCCCCCTCATTTATCCACTGACGGACATTTAGGTTAGGTTGACACCGTATCTTGGTTATTGAGAATCATGACCTAATGAACATGGGAGGAGTTCCAGGTCAAGGTGCCAACAAAGGAAGATCCTGACCTCAACTCTTTGCACAGACACACCAACTCCACAGTTCCATAAAGGAGGAATATTCTTTTAAAACCCCCTCTTTTAAGAACTAGTTGAGGACTCCCACATATTGGGAAAACAAGGAAAAAACCTACATTTAAGCAGGCAAAAGGGGCTGAAACACACTCATTATAAATCCCACCCCTGGGATGGTAACCCACAATTGGGAGAGAACTCAAAACCTGGAGCTTCCTCCTGGGGAGTGAAGAGTTTGAACTGCACATTTTAAGACCTGCAACTGAGAGATGACTCCCCAAAACATCTAGCTTTGAAAACCAATGGGGCTCACATTCATGAGACCAAACAAACTTATAGTGAAATGAGAAACAGTTCTTAAACAGCTCATGGGCTTCACTAACCTACATGTAGCAGGGCCCACTGCAGAAGCAGCTGGTTGAAGTGCCCAGACTTTTTGTGAAAGAGGCTATTTCCTTGTTAAAGCCTTGGTTTAAGGGGCAGGCATCTAATTTAACACACAGCTAGGGCCTGATGGGATACTCTCCGGGGATGGAGGCTAGCAGGTACCATCTTTATACTTTCACTCTGCCTTGTTCCAGCCAGTGGAGGCCACTCCCTGTGCCTCCCTCCAGAGTGCAGCATCTCCCAAAGGGGAGCTTTACACACATCTGAAACCTTCGGTTTGACTTCTGGTGCCATACTTTTATGGCTGTCGCTCAGGAGATGCCCCTTGATTGCCTGGCTCTAGAGGCTGGGGGCCTGTGTTTCCAGGTCCCATGAGATGTAACAGTTGGAGTGAGTTCCTAGCAGGCTACCACACTCAGGCACTGCACAGACAGCAGACTGGATCATCCCCAGACTTCTGTGAAAGAGTCCTACTTGCTTGTCCAGGGGGTTGGGGCGGAGGTGCAGGCTTTTGGTTTGGCACACATCTAGGAACCTATGGAAGTGTTATCAAGCAATGGAGGCTGGTGGATGCAATCTTTGAGCTCCCTGCTGCCATGCTTCAGCTTGCTAGTATCTCCCAGAAAAAAGCTTATACCCTTGTTTGATATCTTGATTTTTGTGGCTGCTGCCAGGGACATCTCTAGATTGTCTGGCTAAAGTGGCCATCGGGGCTTATCCTCACAGGTTCCATAGGACTGTAACCAACAAAGATAGAGTTCTTAAAGGGCTACCACCCTCAGGCCACAGCAAGGAGCAACAGAAATAGGAGCCCAGTGTTTCTGTGAAAGAAGCCTATTAGGCTTTTTGTCATAGCCACAGCCAGAGGGCCAGGCTTCTAATAACCACATCTCAGGTCTGACTGTAATCCTTTCCATGACCTGGGAGGGAGGGCTCTCTCTCTGATGTGTTCCAGAGTGCCACTATCTCCAAGAGGGGACCTTTACCTTTTATACACATCTGCCCCGATTTTTACAGCTATGGTTTCTTTGGCTGTTGCCGAGGGGATGTCCATTGACTTCCTGGCTCTGGTGGCTAGGGAGTTTGCGCTCCTAGGTCCCACAGGACTAACAATTGGAGAGACAGTTTTTGGCAGGCTACCACACCCAGAGCACTGCACATACAGCAGACTGAAACACATCCCTAGTCCTTCTGTGAAAGAGGCCTATTTGCTTGTGCGGGAGCTTCAGCCTGAGTGGCAGGCTTAGTGTTTGCAATATAGCCAGGGGCCTATGGAGGCACTTTCAGGGAACATAGGCTGGTGGACACCATTTTTGTGCTTTCCCTCTGCCTTATTCCAGCTTGCTGGTATTTCCCAAAAAGAAGTATATATACTAATCTGGTGCCTGGATTTTTGTGACTGCTGCCGAGGGGACACCTCCAAATCACCTAGATCTGGTAGGACTGTGCTTGTAGTCCTACAAGACTGTGTGTATTTGCATAATTTAAAAGCTGCTGCCTGAGGGTCTGCTGTTTAATCAGCCTGAATCTACATGCTGAGCTGTTCCCCTCTGTGACGCTGACAGGTCTCGGCACACCCTCTACAACTTGGAGCCATTAAAAATAAAAAAGGCTGCTTGGACAATCACAAAGTTTCAGAGACAACAAAGAACTTGGGCAGCGTTGAACAATAAGGTTCTTCTATACAAGGCCACTGTTTCAAGAGTGGGAGAGGCGGCTGTTTTATCTAATTTACAGAAACCAACACACAGAGTCAAACAAAATGAAGAAACAAAAGATTATGTTCCAAACTAAAGAACAAGTTAAACTCCAGAAATATTCTTTAATAATTTGGTGATAAGTGATTTACCTGATAGAGTTCAAAATAATGATCATAAAGATGCTCACTGAATTCAACAGAAGAATGAATGAACACAGCAAGAACTTCAAAGAAGAGATGGAAAATATAAGTACCAAACAGAAGTCACAGAGCTAAAGAATACAGTAACTTAACTAATGACAACACCAAAATACAAGAGGGGTTCAACACCAAAATATAAGAGGGGTTCAGTAACAGATTAGAAAATGCAGAAGAAAGGATAAGTCAGCTTGTATACAGGGCAGTGGAATTAACCCAATTAGAGCATCTGAATGAAAAAACAAAAACAAAAACAGAAAACCCTGAAGACAGTTTAAGGAAATTATGGCATAACATTAATCAGATAATCACTCATATCATCAGGGCGCCAGAAAGAGAGAAATGGACAGAGAACTTTTTTGAAGAACTAATGACTGAAACCCCCCCTAAAATCAAGAAGGAAACAGATATCCAGATCCACGAAACCCAGAGATCCAAATAAGAGGAATTCAAAATACCCACACCATGTATGACACATTACAATTAAAGTGTCAAAAGTTAAAGACAAGGATAGAACCTGAAAAGCAGCAAGAGAAAAACAACATAAAAAGTGGAAGGGGGAGAGTAAAAATTTAGAGCATCAGTAGATGTTCAAGCCTAAGTTTTCTCAACTGAAATAGACTGTTTTTAACATAAACTGCTATGTGTAAGCCTCATGGCAACCACAAAGCAATAACCTATAGTACCTACACAAAGGTAGAGAAATATAAGCATACCACTACAGTAAGTTATCAAGCAACAAAGAGATCATGAGAAGAAAGGAACAGTAATAAAACAATGAACAAAATCACAATAATTACATATGTATCAATAGTTATTTTAAAAGCAAATGGACTAAATTCTCCAATCAAAAGTGACAGTGTTGAAATGATTAAGAAAACAAGGCCCATCTATATGCAGCCTATAACTCAGTTCAGATATAAAGACACAAAGAAATGGAAAACGAAGGTGTAGAGAAAGATATTCCGTACAAATGGAAACTAATCAACAAAAAAAAAGCTGAGATAGCTAATACTTATTTCATATAAGGCTTAAAAAAAAAAAAGACTAATAAAAGACAAAGAAGGGCACTCCAGAATAATAAAGAGGTCAATCCAACAGGAGGATATGACATTTATAAATGTATATGCACCTAACATATAGGAGCACTTAAATATACAAACCAAATATTACAAGATCCAAAAGGAGAAATGACTGTATTGCAATAATAGTAGGGGACTTTAATAATATCCCACATTTATCAATGGATAGGTCATCCATACATAAAATTAATAAGGGAACATTGGCTTTAAATGGCAGGATAGACCGAATGGACTTAATGGATATGTAGAGAACATTCATTGAAAACCAACAGAATACACGCTCTGAGTGCACATAGAACTTTCTCCAAACAGATCATGTTAGGCCATAAAACTAGTGTTAATACATTTTAGAAGAATGAAATCAGGGCCCTGGCTGGGTAGCTCAGTTGATTAGAACATCATCCCACTATGCAAAGGTTGTGGGTTTGATCCCTGGTCAGGGCATATACAAGGAACATCCAATGAATGTACAAATAAGTGGAACAACAAATCAATGTTTCTCTCTCTCTCTTCCCCCCACTCATTCTTGACCAATTATGGTCAAAATTGACAAGCAATTTTGTCAAATGCTTTTTCTGCATCTATTGAGATGACTATATTTTTATCTTTCATTCTTTTATGTGGTCTGTCACAGTGGTATGTAGATGTTGAACCATCCTTGCATCCCTGTAATAAATCCTACTGGATCATGGTATGATTCTTTTAACATACTGTTGAATTCAGTCGGGTAATATTGTGTTAAGGAATTTTTTTCAACTATGTTCATCAGGAATACTGGCCTGTAATTTTCTTTTCTTTTTTCTTTTTTCATTTTCTTGAGAGTATTTTTTAAAAATATATTTTTTGATTATGCTATTAGAGTTGTCCCATTTTTCCCCCTTTATTCCCCTCCGCCTCCATACCCCCTCATTCCCCGCCCTTTAGTTTTTGTCCATAGGTCATACACATAAGTTCTTGGCTTCTTACATTTCCTATACTATTCTTAACCTCCCCTGTCTGTTTTCTACCTACTGCTTATGCTACTTATTCTCTGCACCTTTTCCCCCTCTCTCCCCCTACCACTCCCCTGTTGATATCCCTCCATGCCTTATATAAATCCCTTTAACATTTCATATAATAAAGGCTGGGTGATGATGAACTCCTTGAACTTGGCCTGATCTGAGAAGCACTTTATCTGCCCTTCCATTCTAAATGAGAGTTTAGCTGGATAGAGTATTCTTGGATGTAGGTCCTTGCCTTTCATGAATTGGAATACTTCTCTCCAGCCCCTTCTTGCCTGCAAGGTCTCTTTTGAGAAATCAGCTGACAGTCTTAGGGGAATTCCTTTGTAGGTAACTGTCTCCTTTTCTCTTGTTGCTTCTAAGATTCTTGCCTTATTTTTTATCTTGGGTAATGTAATTATGATGTGCCTTGGTGTGTTCCTCTTTGGTTCCAACTTCTTTGGGACTCTCTGAGCTTCTCCATTATTTGTTCAAATAAGTTTTCAATCCCTTGGTCTTCCTCTTCTCCTTCTGGCACCCCTATGACTCGGATGTGGGACGTCTAAAGATGTCCTGGAGGTTCCTAAGCCTCTCCTCATTTTTTTGCATTCTTGTTTCTTCATTCTTTTCTGTTTGGATGTTTTTTTCTTTCTGCTGGTCCACTCCGTTGATTTGAGTCCCAGTTTCCTTCTCATCCCTATTGGTTCCCTGAAGATTTTCCCTAGTTTCTTTTGTTGTATCCTTCATTTGTTCAACTAATTGCAACCATCTTTCTTCCAATCCTGTGAGCATCCTGATTACCAGTGCTTTGAACTGTGCATCTGATAGGTTGGCTATCTCTTTGTCGCTTGGTTGTATTTTTTTCTGGAGCTTTAATCTGTTCTTCCATTTGGGCCATTTTTTTTTCTTGGTGTGCCTGTTACTTTAAGGGGCGGAGCCTTAGGCGTTCACCAGGGCGGGGTGATCCATGTCACTGTGTTATGACGCAGCCAGTGGGGGCAGGTCCTGAGAGAACAATGGCACTTGCTCCGCTCTCCGCACTTCCACGCTACCCACAAGCAAGCTGGACCCTTCTGTGCTGGCTCTGGGGTGAGTGGATGGGTCTGCACAGTTCCAAGTCCCTGTGGGTCTCTCCAATGAACTCTCCTGTGAGGCTGGGAGTTCTTCCCGCTGCCGCCTCAACCCCCACAGGTGTTTTCAATCGGTGATTTGAGGCTTTATTTCCCTGCGTTGGTGGGTTTCGAGGTCTGCTGTGCTCCCTGCTTTTTCTCCCAGTTTATCTGCACATGAATGAGGAACCGCCTGGTCCACCTGTCTCGGCCCCTCTGGGTCCGGGTGGGCCAGCCGCGGGTTTTGCCAAGTGCGTTGGCCGAGTTTTGGTCAGGCGCACCCACTGCAGGTCTCTCCAGGCAGCTGCAGCAGTGCCGGTACCGCTCCACAAACGGCAGTCCTGCGGTGTGCTCTCCACCCGGCTCCGCCCTGCTTACAGGTCTGGATGAACGTGTCTTCTTTAACTCCTTAGTTGTCAGACTTCCACTCAGTTCGATTTTCTGTCAGATCTGGCTGTTTTTGTTTATTTAAATTGTTGTTTTTCCTCTTTTGGTTGTGCTAGGAGGCACAGTGTGTCTACCTATGCCTCCATCTTGGCCGGAAGTCTCTAATTTTCTTTTCTTGTGGCATCCTTTTCTGGTTTTGTTACCAGAGTAATGATGACCTTGTAAAATGAATTTGTAAGTGTTCTCTCCTCTTCTATTTTTTCAAGAGTTTGAGAAGGATTACAATTAATTTTGGGACATCCAGTAGAATTTACCAGTACAATTATCTGGGATAATAAAAGTAAACCAGTAAAATTGTTTGTTGAAATAATTTTGATTATTAATTCAATATCCCGTACTAGTAATTGGTCTGTTCAGATTTTTCTATTTCTTCATGATTCACTCTTGGTAGGTTGTATGTTTCTAGGAATATATCTGTTTTCTTAGGTTGTCAAATTTGTTGGTTACTATTCTCTCCTGTAGTCTCTTATAATCCTTTTTGTTTCCGTGTTATCAGTTACGATGTTTACTTTTTCGTTTCTGATTTTATTTATTTGAGACCACTTTTTTCCTTGGTGATTGTAGCTAAAGTTTTATCAATTTTATTTTTTTGACTGATTTTAAGATGTCATTTTCCAAAGAAACAGAACAAGCAGTCCTAAAATTTGTACAAACCACAAAAGAATGTGAATAGCCAAAGCGACCTTGAGCAACAAGAACAAAGTAGGAGTCATCATACTATCTGATTTCAAAATATACTACAAAGCTTAGTATTCAAAACAGTATGGTATTGGTATAGAAACAGAAACATAAATCAGTGGAATAGAGTAAAGAGCCCAGAAATCAACCCACACATATATGGTCAATTGATTTATGACAAAGGATCTAAGAATATACAATGGGGAAAAGGACATTCTCATCAATAAGTGGTGGTGGGAAAAGGGCAGCCACACGCAAAAGAATGAATTTGGACCACTGTCTGACCCCCTAGACAAAAATTAACTCAAAATGGATTAAAGAACTGAATGTAAGACCTGAAACCATAAAACTTCTAGAAGAAAACAGGTGACAAGCTCCATGACAGAGGTCTTGGCAATGATTTTAAAAATCCAACACCAACAGCAAAGTCAACAAAAAACAAATACTGAACCAAAAAGCAAATCCTTCATTCTGTTGATGTGGTATATGACACCTAATGATTTGCGTACATTGAACCGTCCTTGCATCCTAGGGATAAACTCTACTTGATCATGGTGTATGAACATTGTAATGTGCTGTTGAACTCAGTTTGCTAGCATTTTGTTGTGAATTTCTGCATCTCTGTTCATCAAGAATTTTGGACTGTAATATTCTTTTCTTGTAGTGCCCTTGTCTGGCTTTGGTATAAAGGTTAAGACTGGCCTCATAAAATGAATTTGAACGCATTCGCCTTTTAAAAATTTTTGGAAAAGTTTGCCCTGACTGGTGTGGTTCAGTTGGTTAGGCGTCATCCCACAAAGTGAACAGTCACTGGTTTGATTCCAGGTCAGGGCACATGTCTGGGTTGAGGGTTTGGTCCCTGGTTGGGGTGTATACGAGAGGCAACCCATTGATGTTTCTTCCTCACATGGGTGTTTCTCTCCCTCTCTTCTCCTTTCTCTAAAAATAAATAAATACAATCTTAAAAATTTTTGGAAAAGTTTGAGGATTGGAGTGGAATTCTCCTGGGAATTCATTAGGTCTTGGGCTTTTCTTTTTGGGGAAGTTTTTGATTACTGATTCTATTTCCTCACTTGTTATTGGTCTGTTCAGATTTTCTTTTTCTTTATGCTTCAGTCTTGGCAGGATGTATGTTTCAAGGAAGTGATCCATTCTTCCAGGTTATCCAATTTGCTGACATACAAATGTTCATAATAGTGTCTTGTGATCCTTTATATTTCACTCTCCTTCCCCCATAGGGAGGGTGCTTCTCTCCATGCTTAGGGGAGGGGATAACATGGGTAATATGAGATTTTCCCTTTTACCCTCTTCAATGCATCTTATTTCTGTGCTCCACCCACATTCTGCAGCCTCTCATCTGGGATCCTTATATCTTATGAAGGTATTTTTGTACACAGATAGTTGTTGAAATTGATGTTTGTGCAAATGGTGTGAACAATGGAAACTTATATGCCACCCATGTTGATGATTTCAGTCTCTTATGGTTAAATTTTAAAATTACATACATGACCTAAATCACATTTCAGTTTCCAATTACGTTGGACTTTTTGGAATGGTTCTCTAATTTTCATATCTTGTATTTTCTATTGCTTCTTTTCTTCTTTATGGAAGGTTTTCTTTATCTTCTAAACATTGTTTTTCATTTCTGCTATCATAATTGAAAACAAAGAAATAGAGAGGGAATAACTTAGATGAAACAAGATTTCAGGGGAAAGAAACCTTCAGCAACAACAATGAAGGCACTGATATCCTCAGACAGAGAAGAGAAATTACATTCACAGAATAGAAACAGAATGACACTTTTTATAAAAGGAACATTTAGGAAATCAAAAAATAACTCTGGAAAATCAAAAATTAGCAATAATTGCACCTCAGATAAACCTCATTGGCTACAATACAGCCATTGCATAGCTATTTCTTTGTTTTCTATATGTTATATAAGAGGCTTTACTCAGGTATTTAGTGATCCTTTGTTCTCTGCTTGTATTTAAGAGTAAATGCTAAAAATCTGGATGAAAGTTCCTATCTATGTGTCTGTTGACTCTGAGATTTACTGTACAATGATTTGGCTGGGTTATTTCCTTGGGGATGACCTGATGTCAAATCTTCAGGTTTTTTATTTTGGGGATGGACAGATTTTGCAGAAAAATATCTTTTAGTCTTCTGCATGGAGATTTAGGATAGGTTGCTAGAATTCTGTAGGGTGAGTGAGGAATGAAGTCTGGTCATCTCAGCATTCAGTATGCATGTAGTCATTTAAAGTGTTTTCAATGTGGTACCCATACCTTCCATTGTATCTAGTGCCCCCCGTGCAGGGGCTCTCCATTGCACACTCTCCAGGGAGGAACACACCCGTCTTCTGCCTGGGTAGAGGAGATTTCCTGAAGATCAACTGTTTCTTTATACAAACTTTTTATAAACTCCACTGATTTTTGACTCTATCTTTACCTTGTCCCCACTTCCAGGGTTCCTGGTGTCCCCAAGTCCTGAACGTTTGGAAGTTTGTGCTGAGTATATCCAGTTGCTTCTTGGTCTTTACCTCTGGTGGGTAGGATTCAAATAGTCTGCCAAGTTTATTTACTTTCCAGTTTGCAAATATTTGTTATTATTATCTCTTCTCCTTTATCCTTTGTTATTATGGATATATTCCTTGAAGAAAAATCTCTTTACTGTCATTTTAGACGAATTTCAAGAGAGGCCAAGAGTACTGCATGTGGTTAGGTTGCTCTCTTTACCAGAAGCTTATTTACACTCTGTTACGGCTGTGTTACCATTTAGTGCCGTCATGGTAGCAAGTGTAGCTCTGTCATCAACTAATCACAGAACATAAAACCAACAGCATTAACTAGTGACAAGGGACAATATTTTTCTATAAAGACCTACTGATTTATGGCAAGGTAAAACTTCCCAGAGACAGTTCTTGGAGACCCTGATTAAATTCCCACTTCTAGATTTTAAGTCATATTAAGAGCCTTTGTACGTTTAATGGTTTAAAAAAATCTCTTTGAGGAGAGAAATGTTAAAATAACTCAGTGGTGACTATTAATTGTTTTCAAGTCACACTAAGATGTGTACATCTTTATCCAGAAATAGAAATTTTACATTATTGTAACAAACTGAACTTTTAACACTTGCAAAGTTCTTTTGAGAAATATATTTTAAAAATTGTACCAGCTTGACGTTTACTGTTACCATCAAAGAACAGAGCAGACATTCACTGGATCCAATGAATAGGAGATGAGAATTTGGCCATGGTGAGGTCCAGACATGCTACATCTGACAGTTTTAAAAGGGACAGAACACTACCCTACTTTGAAACATTTCCTGATTATGAGAAAAACCATGGGGAGAAAGCTCATGAGCAGAGGGCTACAACTGATGTCATAATATGTGGTTATTATACACTGTCATTATTTTTTTCCTGATGTGTTTCTTTTCTTTTTTTTTTAATTGAATTTATTGGGATGACATTGGTTAATAAAATTATATAGATTTCAAGTGCATAACTGTATAATACACCATCTGTACACTCTATTGTGTGTTCACCACCCTAAGTCAAGTCTCCTTCCATCACCATTTATCTCCCCTTTACATCTTCTACCTACCCCCGCCCCCACCTCTACCCCCTCTGGTAATCACCTCACTGTTGTCTATGTCTGAAGTTTTTTTTTTTAAACTTAATCCCTTCATCTTTTCTCATCCAGCCCCCAAGCCTCCTCCCCTCTGACAGCTGTCTGTCTGTTTCTATCTATGCGTCTGTCTCTATTTTGTTTGTTAGCTTATTTTGTTCATTAGATTCCACATGTGTGAAATCATAGGGTACTTGTCTTTCTCTGACTGACTTATTTCACTTAGCTTAATGGTTTCCAGGTCCTGAGTAGTACAAGAAGGACAGTAGACTGTCCTTTGGTCTCTAAGGTTTCTTGGTGCCTTAAAATTCTTTATTACTTACGATGATAAAAATGAGGATAATAGAAATAAAATAACTCTTGATTTTCACAAGTACCTAACAGAACTGAAGTGAAAATCAACTTCTTTTACTGAGAAATATAAACTAAAGTATTTAAGTCAGTTGCATTTTCAATTAAGAACAAGATACAAGAGTCTGTGCAATAGATAAAGCTAAAGCATACACTGCAGTTCTTTGTAATAGCCCATAAGAGAAAAAGAAAGTTTGAATGTAAAGACAGATATACTGCCTCAATATTTGCCAAAGTCACATGATAGCTACCTTTAAGTAGTTAAGAACATCATGTGGTAGATAAATCAGATGCAATTCTGTAGGTACTAGAAAGCACACAAAAGGATCACTGTACAACAGAGATATGTTTTTGGGTAAAGATAGATAATTAAAACAATATACCTCAGTATATAGTTATTTGTCCATCAAAATTTAGAAGCAGGGGCTGGCTGGATGGCTAAACACATACAGGACATGTTCAGAGGGAATTTTCTTATTGGAAATAATAGATACTTCCTAAAGTTTTTTCAATGCACATTTTTCTTTTTTTCTTAGTAAAGGTAACATTTTCTCAGAATCAAGAAGTAATGACTATTCATGACAGAAAAATTGAAAAACAAACAAATCAACAAACCCACAAAAGGAATAACTACCCAAAGAGAACCAGTATTAAAATTCTTGCTATATTTGTCACCAATTTTTGGTTTTAAAGCATAATTGTATTTGTGGCAAACTGTATTTGTACAACTGTAGACATAAATAAGATTACTTGTCCTCAGGCTGAATAAAATTAAGTTCTGGTTTGGAGATTTCTCACCCCCGATATAAACTCCTGTAAGCTACTGAAGAAAGTTATAGGAAACTCCATTATTGCTTAGGAAGTAACTAAGTGTATATTCCTTTGCTCATTCAGTATACATATTTAAGTACCTAGTACCTTCAAAGGCACTGGCCGACTGCCCTCAGACTTATAGCTGAACGAGATAGCTGGTGGAAGGTAAACCTAGTCAGAAGGCCAAGCTAGAAGTAGAACACGATAAAAACCAGGAGTGAAGAGTGGTTAAATGACACATGAAAAGAGGGTTACAAGAGCCTGTCCACAAAACACAATTTACCCAAAGACACTTCTATCTCTAACCCTGACAGCAGCCGGCATAGGAAAGACTCAAGATCCTAACTTTGTAAGCAGTACAACAGGTCCTTGAATAACTTCATTTCATTCAACATTGTTTTGTTACGATGCTGATAAGGTGCTATAGGAACTTAACTCCTGTATACACAATTATCCTATGGTGAAACTGGTTTCACTGTATGTCGTTTTCCTTAAAGTCACAGAACCTATTGGCAGCATTAAGTAAGGACTTGCAATATTTTATACAGCACTCATCACATTTTACCTTTCTTTCATGAAACTTGTTTATTCCATGGCGTCTTTCATAAGCCACAAACCTGAATTTTGCAAAGTGTTGCCTACTATATTTTGTTAAATAAGAGTTTGATTTTGATGTATAGATATTTTCTTCATTACGTTAAAAGTTAAGTTTAATGGTTGTGTGCTCACATGCTGCTTTGGGAAAGCAATGTGAAGCACTGAGAACAAATACAGTGGGGTGGCTAATAAGTGCCAGTAGACGCCAAGGAAATAAACATCAACAAGTCAAAATCAGGAGTTACTTTCTTCTGTGATTGGCTAATTTTTTTTTAATTTTTTATTTTTATTAAAAAATTTTTTTTAAAAGATTTTATTTCATTTTTAGACAGAAGGGAAGGGAGAGAGAAAGAGAGGGAGAGAAACATCAGTGTGTGGTTGCCTCCCACGTGGCCCCCACTGGGGACCTGGCCTGCAACCTAGGCATGTGCCCTGACTGGGAATCGAACCAGCGACCCCTTAGTTCACAGCCCATGCTCAATCCACTGAGCTACACCAGCCAGGGCTGACTGGCTAATTTTGAGTCTCTTCAGCAGTAGGAATTTCAGAACACCATAAGAAATCTTCTTTAGGGATTCCACAGCCTCGCTGGCAGAAGAAAGACATGTAAACATGCTGTCCTGTATCATGAGCCATACGTTATATAGTGCTAATGAGCCCAGGATGTGGAGTCATCCAGACCTGGAATGAATGAATCCAAGCTCGGTCACTTACTAGGTGCACAATCTGTGAGTACTTCTGTTTCCTCAACTACAGAATGGGACAGCTGATACCTCAACTCATAGTGATATGAGGATTAAGTAAGCCACTGTGTATGAAATACTTGTTACCTGGCAAAGAATAAAGCCTCAACAATATGTTAGCTGTTAGGCAGGAGAAAGGCAACATGAAAGGCAGAAAAGGAGCACAAAAGAAACCTTCTGACTCAAAAAACCTCTTTTGGCAAAATTTTGTAAGTAGAGATCCAGTTATGGATCTTAAGGTATGAAAAGCTGATCTGAAGGGTTCTGCTTCTGGTAATGATGAACTAAGAGTTTTGGTTAAATTTGTGCCCCTCTCCCCCAAGAAAATCTGGAGAAAAAGTTCTGTTTGAAGGCACTGGACTATTAACAGGGTAGTGAAAAATTAGGGAGCCAGATCTAAAAGGAAGTCCAGAGAGGAGTAGCCTAGCATTTGAGATCCTCTTTCCCTGGGGCATCTGCTGATTATGGAAGAAGGGCCTGAGGAGTTGAGAAGTTGAACTTTGAGTTGCTAGTATTTTGGAAATAATCTTTGGGTCTATCTTCATAACATATGCTAGTCTACAGTTTTATTTTCTTGTATGCGATTCTCTGATTTTGGTTTCAAGTTGATACGGGCTTCATCCACAATTTGCTCTTCTTTCCCTGTCCTATTCACTACTGAACCATAAGGATCATGAAACAGAAATTCACAGTATTTCATGTAAATGCTTAGTAGTCCTACTTACCCCTTGGGATAGGTCACATGTCACTACACCTTTGTTTCTGGGGGTAACGACACTTTTCTTGATATGCTGTGAAACTCTAGATTCAGTCTGAGAGGCAGAGACTATGTCTAATCCATCTTGGTACCACCAGACGGTTGAGTGGGCGTTCACTAGGTGTTCATCCTAACTTTTTCAGGCTTTGTTCACGTGTTTAACATCTTGGCAAAGGAAACTTAGAAGCCATACCTGGTGGGGTTCCTTTTATCTTCCTCAGATATCAAAAACCAAACAAAATCTGCATAGCTCATTCTTCCTTCTCTCTGTACTGTTTTTCCCCTGGGAAAGAAAAACGAAACACATGAAGTTTCTGGAGAAATTACTCAGATAAATTCAGTAGGATGACAGACAAAGAAATAAAGTAATATCTTCCTTTGGAAATTAAGTTAAATTAAAGAAAAATTAGAATGCTGGAACCCTCACAACGGCAACCCCTTCCATGGTCTACCTAGTTTTTGAAGGCCTAGAAGGTAAAACCAGAAGGAATCTGCAAATATGTAGGAAAAAACCTGGTTTGTAATTTAGATGCAAATAATCACCAGGGTCAAATCCTGCTACCTGTATTCAGATAAAGGACTAATGCTCATATATTAAAGAATGACTACTGTTTTGTGTGAAGCTATGACTGTATGTATTGCAGGGTGTTATCTGACCTACAACTGCTACATTATGCAGGAAAGAAGCCTTGTTACGGTTGTTTTTTTTTTTTTTTTTAAGATTTTATTTATTTATTTTTAGAGAGAGGAGAAGGGAGGGATACAGAAAGGGAGAGAAACAGCAATGTATGGTTGCCTCTCACATGGCCCTCACAGGGGACCTGGCCTGCAACCCAGGCATGTGCCCTGACCAGGAATCGAACCGGGACCGTCTGGTTCCCAGCCCACGCTCAATCCACTGAGCTACACCAGCCAGGGCCCTTGTTACAGTTTTACTTGTAGTTTATTTTTAAATTCAGATGCTTTTTCTTACCTTGTTACTGCCCCAGAGAATATCCTTTCAATAATTCTGTTTGATGAAGCTAAATAAAAGTAAAAAAGTATAAAGCTAGTTAAAAACATGCTCCATAAAGGCAGTACTTTTGGGAAATTTGTTTTCAGTAGCTACAAGTTAAAACATAATCATCTTCCATGAGAAAATACTAGTAATTAAAATATTACTTCTGCATAATTTATAGTTTCTGAAAATAAGAATTTGGGGTGGCTCTGTCAATTAATAATTTGAAAAAAAGAACAAGATAATGGCTGTCCCTGATAGCTGGAATGTATCAATATAGTTGATACATGTAGACATCTAAGACAAAAGTGTGTAGAAGTTGAATTGATCTTGTTATCTAGTGAGAGAACTTTTCCTTTAAAACAAGACAAATTTTATCCTAGCATTCAATTCAAGGGGGAAATGATCATCAGCTCCTAGTATAAGGGATATTGATTAAAACAATGAAAAATGCTTTTAGGTAGACTTTTACAAAAGATACCAAAACATACCATAAACATACAGTTTTTATATTCTCATTC
This sequence comes from Micronycteris hirsuta, assembly GCA_004026765.1. Taxonomy (NCBI): domain Eukaryota; kingdom Metazoa; phylum Chordata; class Mammalia; order Chiroptera; family Phyllostomidae; genus Micronycteris; species Micronycteris hirsuta. The sequence continues at coordinate 52,454 of PVJI01007728.1, read as the reverse complement.
TATAAAAGTCCAGGATATAACATGATATAATGTACAATTTTTAGAAATTCCATCAGCAAGTTTTATTCAAAGAGAGAGGCAAATATATCTTAAGATAGTATGTTGCTTTTGATGATAGATGCTAGATAATTTGAAGCAGAGATTTCCAACCATTTTCATTTCATGGTACACATGAAAACAAATAACAAAAATTCTGCAGTACACCAAAAAAATACATAGTTTTTGCTGATTGGACAAAAAATAGGTATAAAATAGGTACAATTTTGATTCATTCACACCGGATGGCTGGTTTTTTTTTTTTTTTTTTTTTGACTGTTGTCGTTTTTTATTTGCCAATCTAAGGGAAAAGAGGTCAGGACCCCTGACTAAATAGTTGGGTATTACATATTTTAAAAATTCTTGCGGCACACCAGTTGAAAATCACTGCTCTAGAGTAGCATACCTCATTGCCGGTTCAAAATAACCAAAACCACTAGTTTTTAAAAAAGAACATGACAACGGATCTCAGACCTAGGGATGTGGTGAGGACAGAAATCTGTTCTTTTTTTTTTATTATTATTTTATTTTTTTAAGATTTTTTTTTTTAAAGATTTTATTTATTTATTTTTAGAGAGAGGGGAAGGAGACAGAGAAGGAGAGAAACAGCAATGTGTGGTTGCCTCTCACATGGCCCTCACGGGGACCTGGCCCGCAACCCAGGCATGTGCCCTGACTGGGAATCGAACCGGGACCGCTTGGTTCCCAGCCCGCGCTCAATCCACTGAGCTACACCAGCCAGGGCAGAAATCTGTTCTTTTAACAAGTGCCCCAGACAACAGCATGCACACTAAAATTTCAGAACCTATGATAAAGCCTGTCGAGAGTTAGGAGTAATCAGCACCTAACTCTCCTGCGTAAAGTTAGGTGCAGTCAACATAAAGGTGCGTCAGTCTGGCCAAAGAGTGCTGAAAATACGGGAGTCAGCGCAACCATGTCTGCCTACACATCAAAGCTTCCAGACGGACCCTCTAGACTTTGTTGAACACTGGTTTATAGGGTTAATAATTTGAACTATGTAGAAAAAAAGAAGGCTGTATAGAAAAGGCAAGGATATTTAATTCCAAAGCTAAAGTATTTTTGAAAGTCTTTTATAGATTTGGACGGTTTAGCATCCTAAAACTGAAGACCATATTGTCCCATTAAGGACAGGTTGGAAGGTGGACAATTATAGTTTCTGGGGCCCCTTTGTCATACAGGCCTAGATGCCTGTTTTTCTGGACTTCATCCCTTTAACATGCCTACATGAGCTATCTGTGTGGATATACTATATTTTGGGACAGACTGAGAATTATGTTAATGTCAGCCAGACAGGGCACTTTAGAGCCCATAGGGTTTTTCATGACCTCGGGAGGCTGGCTCACATACAGATGGTCTGGCCACTGGTAATTAGAAGGCGCATTGCTAATAAGGCTGACCTGATGAATATCTCCATTTTTATGCTATTTTGGTGACGGGAAGGTTATGCGTACTTGAAGGAGAGAGGATGTAGTACTAAAATGCTTATCAAGTAAGTATATTTGAGTTATTTTCCTTTTCATGTCCGGTTGGCACCTGAGAATTTGAGAGGCAGAACTCTGTTTCTTAAATATGAAAGTTCTATAAAACTTGACGTCATATGGAATTAACCTTTTCTTAAGATGTATACAAATATGCCAACTAGCAGGAGTAAAGTTCAATGCATTTATATAAGATTTGTACCCTACTGCATCTAAAAGGCAAAAGGCTGATTAAAAAAAACAACAGTGCCTGAGAAGACAATTTAAGAACAGAACACAGGCAATCTTAGAAGAATGAATCAATGTATCTTGGTGCTTTGTTAAAATATTAAATCAGTAGGTAATAGGTTCTAAGTTGACTACTGTTAAAAATGAAGCAAAAAGGGTATGTGATATATAACTTTTTGGTTTTTTACAAAGTACATAAAATTCATCAGCCAAAACCAAAATCTTTTCTGGAACTAAATTCCAAAAGGTAAGTTTTTATAAGTGTCTTTGAAAACATTGGCCCATCAGAAAAGTTATTTTCATCCATGGCTGTGTATAAATATTATAAAATAAGAAATTTATAAAGGTGTATACGTATTATTTTTCAAATAAATTTTACACAGGTGTGGATCTTCTTCAATTCATAATCAAAAAATAAACATCACTTAACAGACTCTCCAATTCGTCAAAACTAAGACTCTACCTGCTTACTTACACCTCCAATAAACCCCTCCTACACCTGGCTTCTAAATAAAAAATGAGCGTTTTCACTCATTCCCACTTAAAAAGTTGTGGCCCTTTAAAGAGTACAGAATTTAAGAAATGGGAATTCCCCATAATAAGTGGGGAAAATTTATATAACTCTTGCCTTCTTCAAAACAGTTAAGTCTAAACATCTATAGAAACTCACCTTGGTCATTGTATCGCGACAGATCGGCCTGGCTGATGTAGAGGTCATGATCACTATCTAGTTCCCAGAATTTACAATAAATAACATAAAAATGTTCATAGGAAAAGTAGTCTGTGATTTGGTTTATATCTTCCTCTTCTTCCAAAAGGGCTAGAGTCTGAAATGGTATGAATAAAGAAAATTTATTTTAAAATTATGATAGTCCAGCTTTGGTCATTATACAGAATCTAGTAAATTTTTATTTTAAGTTGAATTAAAAGTTTTGGTTTTGGTATCAAATTAGGAACTTTAATAGGCAACCTCATCCTCCCTTTAAGCATTTATCAATCTATAAGCATTTATGAGCTCTGCGATGTGCTTAGCAAAAGGTTAGATGCTGTGGAGGATTTAATAGTAAGAAAAGGAAAGGACCATCACCAAGGGGGCTGCAGCCTATCAGAGGTCACCAGACTAGCAAGCACCAAACAACCAGACAACAGGCTTAGATACATGGCCATATACTTACATCGCTCTTAACTTCAAAGTGCCGTTAAGTGATTAACATCACTTAACCAAGTGATTAGGCAGAGTGACCATCTATTCTATTACGAAGAGTGGGCAACCAGATAGGGCTTGGTTTCGTAATGAAATGAAGGTTACCATAGAGGTGACTTATGTATACCATTGTGGTGGTGTGTGGTGGCCGGCCCTAGAAGTGTGGTGGGGTGGGGGGCAAAGCCTCAGAGCCCTGAGCTGGAAGTAAACCTGGGTCTCCCCTGACTCACTGTGTACCCTTAGGGAAAACAACAGAAATAATGATTTTGAAACCAGAATTCTTAAAATTAGCCAAGTTATCATATAAGTGGGCAGATGAAGAAGACATTTTCAGAAAAGAAAGATTCAGAAAGAAGAAACCAAAGGAAACTTAGGGAATAGAAAAAATAAAATGAAATGACAAATAATATCTGATATATCAATAACAACAATAAAGATAATAAGTTAAATCCCTCTACTAAAAGATTTTCTGATTGAGTATGAAAACCAAACACCCAAAACAAATCTAGATATAAGCTGTCCAGAAGAAGTAAGTCTAAAATAAAATTTAAAAGGTTTAAAAAAATGATGTTAAAAAATATACATACTATCTAAATCTTAATAGAAAGAAACATCAATATTATGGGAATATGAAATGGAATTCAAGGTAAAAAACATTAAGGGACACAGGTGACTATTTCATAACATAAATATATTAGTTTGGTGAAAAATATTTTTTAAAATGTTAATACTGGGAAAACAAAATGCTTTGTCAAATTGAAAACAACATAAATTATTAAATTATGGGAATTCTACTGAATGGGAGATTATACAGCCAATAAAAATTATAAAGTCTTCACAGAAATAAAGGAAAACTATGATGTGGAAAATACAAAATATATAATACACAATTGTACACACTAAGAGCTACGTAAAATCCTAAACTCCAAATATGCGTATGAATGAGACTAGAAGAACACATACAAAAATGGTATTAGTTGTATTATGGTCATAGAATGTGATTTTTCTTGTTTTCCAAATTTGCTGTAATGTTTTATTTTATAAAATGCTCTTTAATGTATAAAAAGCAGAATATATACAATAAAACAAATCTTGAGAAGCAAGGAGCTCTTATTTTCATAAAATGAAAAAGATGAATAACTTCTGCTGTTGGTGATATGTAAGTATGAATGAGTACAAGCTTTTAGAAAGGAAAATTGGCAAGATCGATCAAATTGGAAATGCTCATACCATTCGATCCAGCATCCCCCTGCCTGCAGTAGTCTATTCTAGAGAAAGTCTCACTCATATACACATGATAGGAAAATACAGGGATGTTTACTACATCACTGTATAGGGAAAATATGAAAATGACTTGAACATCATCAATAATTTCTAATTAATTATATATGGTATAGGCATGTCATAGATTATGCAGTAGTTAAAAGAATGATATAGGTTTATTTGAACGGGAATGAAGGGAATGTTAGGACATATTGTTAAGTAAAAAAAACAAACAAAAAAAGAAACCTCAAGATAACAAAATAGTATGATCACATATATTTTAAAAAACTCAATGAAGCAGCCATACAAAATAAAACTAAATACTACATGTGTACACACACACACACATAACCACAGGGGGTGAAATGGCAGGGTGAAGAGATAAACAGTGACTTCAGATTATTTTTCCAGATATGCTCATGTTATTAGAATGTTTTATGAGCATATAGTCATATAAGAGGAAGGCTAGGAGAGGGGCAGGGGAGAAAACAGATCGGAAAACACGTCATGCTCTTAGAAGAACAACACTCGAGTTCTCTTTCCAATTCAGCCCTTTGCTGTTTGATCTTGTCTAAGTCATTCAACCATACTTGGGCCTCAAATTTTATCATAATTAAGAAAAACTATGGCCTGGCTGGTTTAGCTCAGTGGATTGAGCGCAGGCTGGGAACCAAAGGGTCGCCAGTTCGATTCCCAGTCAGGGCACATGCCTGGGTTGCAGGCCAGGTCCCCAGTGGGGGCCAAGTGAGAGGCAACCACACATTGATGTTTCTCTCCCTCTCTTTCTCCCCCCCTTCCCTTCTGTCTGAAAATAGATAAATAAAATCTTTAAAAAAAATAAATTATGTATTATAATAATGATCCAGAAACTACAAACTCTAATGTGCTTCAGGAATGTGAAGTATAAGGCCTCTTCTATGGAATTATTGTCATTTCAATACATCCCATGTTACCTACTGGGAGCCCAGACATGCACTAGGCATTCAATAAATGTTAATGATAACTGTGATGATTACTGTTCATTTTAGAATACAAGAAGTTTGTATACATCTATTGGGCTGCTAATTTTGCTAAGTCTTCATTACTTTGTCCCAGGTAGAGATGGGGGGGAAAAAAGAGTAAATAAGGTTGTCTAATGTATTAGCCTAAACTTCATTTAGTTTAATTCATTTAAAATATATTTCATGTATTTTCCAGGGTGAGCAGTAACCTTTTTCAGGTTAATAGAAGCTTGAACAATCAGGCATGAAGATTACCTCAGTAAAAGGCTCCCACTAGTGGTTAATACTTTCTCATAAAATAAATAAAATAGTTGAAGGAAATGTACGCTTTCTTAGAAGGAATTTTGAGTACTTTTTCCCAGCAGGACCTGGATAAAGAGTCATTGCTGAAAGGATCAAGTTGAAATTCTTCTATTTCTTTTGCAAGGCCCCTCCCAACCCGGCCTCATCTCACCCCTCAGGCCTCACCACCGGTCACTCTCTCTGTGGAGCCTTTGGCCACTTAAGACTTCCTCAGTTCCTGAGCATGATATTGTACTGTCATGCTTCTGGGCGTTTGCTTATGCTGCCTCCTTCATCTGGAATCCTCTTTTCTTCTCATTTTTTTTATCTCGGTAAACTCCTGATATCTCCAAGGTCACGATCACATATCAATCTTTCTGTGAAGTCTTCTTTGCGTATTTATTATACACTTCTGTGATATTCTGCAAGTCAGGTATGGCTGTGCACTTTCCCTTTTGCCCCACAGTGCATGCACTGATGTAAAAATCCCTTGTTATTCATCTTTGTTCCCCCTAGCATATCCCAAGTATCTGGTAAATGCTGAATGTCTGAAAGTAGTGACAGAGTTTTGCATACAATAAGCACTTAAATATTATATTTGTTAAATGGACTAAGAATAATATTTAAATTGCTCCTGATATGTGAGTTCCAATAAGAGGCATACTTGCAAAAAGTTGCTTTTTCTTATCTCTGCTGAAGTAATTTTTCCACTCCAAGATCTGTTCACTGTGTAGAATATTCTCTGAATAACCTGGTTCAAAGGAAAACAAAATGAAATAAAATCATTAAAGATATCAATTACTTTACCAATGACCATCTTATGAATATACTTTGAACCAGATAAGTTTTGGCTTTTTGATTATGTCAAGTGTCATTTATAGTAAAATTAACACTTTTAATTAAAAAAAATTTTTTTAAATACTTCTGATTTTTATTGTTGTTCAAGTACAGTTTTATGCCTTATCCCCTCACCCCTCCCAACCATCCCAGCCATCCCCACCTCCCTCCTGTTTCCAACCCCGCCTTGTTTTTGTCCATGTGACCTTTATAGTTGTTCCTGTAAATCCTTCACCCTTTCTCTCCATTATCCCCTCCCCTCTCCCTTCTGGTTACTGTCAGCTTGTTCTCAATTTCAATGTCTTTGGTTATATTTTGCTTGTTTGTTTTATTGATTAGGTTCCACTTAAAGGTAATATCATATGGTATTTGTCTTTCACCGCCTGCTTAGTTCATTTAGCATAACACTCTCCAGTTCCATCCATGCTGTCGCAAAGGGTAGGAGCTCCTTCTTGATCTCTGCTGTGTAGAATTCCATTGTGTAAATGTACCATAGTTTTTGATCCATTCATTTACTGATGGGCACTTAGGTTGCTTCCAGCACCTGGCTATTGTAAATTGTGCTGCTATGAACATCAGTGTTCATAGGTTCTTTTAGATTGGTGTTTCAAGGTTCTTAGGATATAATCCCAGCAATGAAATTGCTGGGTCAAAAAGCAGTTCCATTTTTAGATTTCTGAGGAAATTCCAAACTGTTTTCCATAGTGGTTTCACCAGTCTGCAATCCCACCAACAGTGAACTAGGGTTCCCTTTTCTCCACAACCTCTCCAACACTTGTTTGTTGCTTTGTTTATGAAGGCCATTCTGACCGGTGTGAAGTGGTATCTCATTGTGGTTTTAATTTGCATCTCTCTGATGGCTTGTGATACTGAGCATCTTTTCATATGTCTCTGGACCCTCTGTATTTCCTCTTTAGTGAAGTGTCTGTTCAAGTCCTTTGCCCATTTTTTAATTGGGTTGCTTGTCTTCATACAGTGGAGTCATGTGAGTTCTTTATATATTTTGGAGATCAAACCCTTGTCCGAGGTATCATTGGCAAATACATTCTCCCATATGGTTGGTTCTCTCTTCATTTTAATGCTGTTCTTTAGCTGTGCAGAAGCTTTTTATTTTGATGAGATCCCATTTGTTTATTCTTTCCTTTATGTCCCTTGTTCTAGGAGACATAGTGAAAATATTGCTGCGTGGAATATCTGAGATTTTCCTGCCTATGATCTCCTGAAGGATTTTTATGGTGTCATGACTTATATTTAAGTCTTTTATCCACCTCGAATTTATTTTTGTGTATGGTGTAAGTTGATGATCAAGTTTCATTTTTTTGCATGTAGCTGTCCAGTTCTCCCAACACCATTTGCTGAAGAGGCTATTTTTGCTCCATTTTATGCTGTTGTCCCCCTTGTTAAATATTAATTGACCATAGAGACTTAGGTTTATTTCTGGGCTCTCTATTTTGTTCTATTGGTCCCTGTGTCTGTTCTTATGCCAGTACCAGGCTGTTTTGATTACAGTGGCCTTATAATACAGTTTGGTATCAGATATTGTGATCCCTCTTACTTTGCTTTTCTTTCTCAAAATTGTTGCAGCTATTCCGGGTCATTTATGGTTCCATATAAATTTTTGAAGTGTTTGTTCTATATCTGTGAAATATGCCATTGGTACTTTAATAGGTATTGCATTAAATCTATAAATTGCTTTGGGTAGTATGGACAATTTGATGATGTTAATTCTTCCAATCCATGAACACAGTATATGTTTCCATTTGTTTGTGTCTTCCTTAATTTCTTTCTTCAATGTTGTGTAGTTTTCTGAGTACAGTCTTTTACCTCCTTGGTTAGGTTTATTCCAAGGTATTTTATTTTTTTTGTTGCTATATCAAATGGGATTTTTTTCCTGATTTCTGCTTCTGATATTTCACTGTTGGTATATAAAAATGCCTTTGGTTTCTGAATATTGACTTTGTATCTCACTGTTTTGCCAAATTCATTTATTAGGCTGAGCAGTTTTTTGGTGGAGTCTATAGAATTTTCTATATATGCTATCATGTCATCTGCAAACAATGATAGTTTGTTTCCTCTTTTCCAATTTGAATGCATTTTATTTCCTTTTCTTGTCCGGTTGCTGTGGCTGGGACTTCCAATACTATGTTGAACAGAGGTGGTGAAAGTGGACAACCTTGTCTTGTTCCTGATCTTAGTGGGGAAATTTTTAGTTTTTGCCCATTAAGTATGATGTTGGCTGTAGGTCTCTTGCATATGGCCTTTATTAGGTTGAGGAATGCACCCTCTATTCCCACTTTGCTGAGTGTTCTTATCATAAATGGGTGCTGTACCTTATCAAATGCTTTTACTGCATCTATTGATATGATCATGTGATTTTTGTCTTTCCTTTTGTTTATGTGATGTATTACGTTTATTGATTTGTGAATACTGTACCATCCTTGCATCCCTGGGATGAATCCCACTTGGTCATGGTGTATGATCTTTTTAATGTATTACTGGATGCAGTTTGTAAAGTCAATTTCAATACATACTATTACACCAAATTTTCCTTTGTTGAACATTATTAGACTCTTGTGCTTAGTTCCTGATTTTGAATATAAATTTATCTTAAAGTCTAAGTTTCCTAACTCTATAAATTTTATATTTATATACTCCTAAAATATTTTATATTACTTATGGAAGTACTGTATTACACTTAAAATTGGAAACCTTTAATCTGCATTTTTCTTATTTTACTCTTTTCTTGTTCAATTATTTGCTTTTAACATAATTTTTAAGATTTGCAAATGTTTAGAATGTTAGGCATTTTCTGTTTTAGCCTCTTCTAACCTACTTATTTAATACTATACAAAAATCTACCTGTAATCCATTTTCCATTGCGTAAAATCTCCTTATTTCATGGCCCTACTTCATCAGCACATTAGTTTCCACATTACTGATTCAGCATTTTGGCTTACCAAGGTAGGAGCACCATCTAGTGGTAAGAACATGTAGCTGCTGGCTCTACATTACATTTTCTCCCTCTACCTTTGGTCTATCACTTTTAGGGAAATGAAAAAGAAATTATTTACATTAAAAACAAAAAGAACAGAATTTTAAAATTAATAATAATACTTATTTATGGCCAGTGAAAGGAATGATACTTGACAATTTTTCACTATGAGACCTCTAGTCAACTTGATAGACAATTTGAATTTTAAGTGTTTCTGGTTTTTTTTCCTTTAACTCTATAGAATTGGAAATCTCTAATTCACAATTATAGGTCACCAGAAATGGAAGTAAGTGTTTGGTGAATCTGTCAGATAGTTTTTGAGGAGTGGATCGAATGCAGCCACAAATTACAGAGAGATTGTTCACTGTAGGTGACTTGAAAGCAGATGAACATACTTAAATGCTTGAAGTCTGGCTCTTCTACTTGGTGGGGAGTGGTGAATGGATTCCTGATTCACTCTGGTTAAAAAGTATTTCTGCATGGTCTCCTGCTGAACTTGGACATAAAAAATTTTATCTAGTAAAAATCAGTTCTTTCTTTGTCGAGAGGAAAAATTCTCAAGGGGAAAGAGGTCAGCTGTTGGTGATGAGCAGGCTCCACCACAGTTTAGTCATCTCAGGAAATATCAGTACCTTGTCCTCCACAACTAAAATCCTGGCATTTCATCCAGAAGTGATGGATTCAGGTCAATCAAGACACTGAATACATCATTAAGACACCATCTGGGCAAGCCACAGAAATATCTTTTTATTGCCAGCACCAATGTCATAAAGAAGGATTTTCAACCTCATCACTTATTTTAAAAACTCCTGTGAGCACCTCTTTCCTCAAAAGTCAGCATATGCCCATTAGGATAAGCAGTCTTTTATTCACAGGCAATTTCTTTGCACAGCATGCAAAACTGCAAACTCAAGGGCTATGATTTGCTAGTATTTCCAATTTTCACTTTCATTCAATATTAAGTGGTTTATCTCTCCATTGCCAACACTTCTCTGGAAATAAAGGAGAATATGAAGTGACATTAGGTGCAATGTCTTATTTGGGTAGTAATATCCTCATTTGCTGTGTGCATAGTTGGTGCTCTGTTTTTCCAGTCTAAAAACAGCCATAAAATAGTTAAACAAACACAAATTCTTTTTGTCTATAGCATAGCTTTTTGGTGATAAATAGAAAATAAAAGCTGCCCAACTTTTCTTCATCATATATGTGCCACATTTAAGCTAATATGTAAGCTAGTATTTGAATAATACTCTTGTAAGCAGTTTCTTTCAACCATAAAGTGAAATGGCTGAATCACTGTAGCATACAAAGAAAATATACAGCGTGCAGCAAAGGTGGGTTTACAGTTGTGAGTACATGGAACAGTTTATTCTTGTACTACTTATTAATTATTGTATTTTCCATATGAACAACTGCAAACCTACTTTTGCCCCACCCTGTATTAACTGTTCTATACTGTGTGCCACTGAGATTATATAACATTCAATAGGGTCATATGATAAGTTAATTTGGCTTTTTCTGAGATATTTGTCATTAAATCTGAGGTTGATCTTTATAAACACATGGGAAGTAGTGTGATCTCATCTGTCTTTGCCATGAGCAGGGTACAGAGTTATGCTCCTCTAATTTAATTTAATGACAAAATTAATTTCATACTAGAAAGCTTATTTTGTATTTGTTCTAGAAAAACTCACTGTACTCTGAAATAATGTAAAAGTTTCAATGACTTCATGCCACTATTTGACCAACTTTCATAACAGAAAAGGCACTGGAGAGAAAAGATAACCAGTCCAATAAAATTTTGTTTCCAGATATTCACTGGGATACTTTTTATTTGCACTTTTCTTTTGTGGATGGGAGTAGGAGATTACCACAATAGCAGAGACACTTATCTCAGAACATGCAGATTCACATTTTATCTTCTCAGTTGGGTCTGGTTTACTCTGTATGTTGTGATGCTGTTTTGAGTTGCTCCATTATTTCATCTTGAGTACTTTACACTTTAATGACTACCTCTGAATAAAGGATTAATTTTTGTGAATTGGGATAAAGCAGCATAATACTAACAATAAAGTATAAGTTTTTAAGTTGTAAATAATAATATGCAAATGCCATGAAAATATCCAGCAAAGATAATTATTTGTATCCTGTTAAACTGACCATATGTAGTTTTTTTAACAATTAACAGAATTTCTCAGAAAATGTGAATTATATGTGAACAAAAGTGTTTCATGGCTTTTCACTCTGAAATCATAAAACTTCCTTGGGACCACTTGCTAGTTGACTACAGACCATCATATTTAAATACCACACTAGAAAGTGTAGGGAAACAACGTTTATCTCTGTTTTACAGTTCTGTTCTTTACCATCTTTTCTAAGAATAAATTGCAATAAAAGTCCTCTATAAAGAGCATTTCTGAATTGGTAGAAGGTTGGATTAACTTATTTTAAAGATCTTTTCTAAACTATGCTATTAATATGCCCCGAGTTTATAGAATTGTCAGCAATTAACTAGAACCCAATAATTCCCTTTGGGATTGGAGACAGAGTTAATGTGTAAAATCCTTAAGCATGAATAATTTCACTTATTCACTCAATAAATATTTACTGTTCATCTGTTATGTGCCAGGCACTATTCTTGGTATTGGAGATATAGCAGTGAAAATATAAAGAAGTCCCAGGTGGACAATAAACAAATAAAATTTTAAGTATCAGATGATATAAGAACTAAGAAGAAAAAACGGAAGAAAGGAACAGAGAGTGTAGGGGGAGGGGCAGACGAGAGGAAGCGTGAAGAGGGCAGAGGGTGATCAGGGAACGCCAGGCGAATAAAGAAATCCTGGGCACACATTCGGATGAAGTGAGGGGGCGAGTCGTGGAAGTCTGTAGGATGAGCGTTAGAGGTGAGGAACGAATAAGAACAAAGCACGCGAGGTTTGGTATGTTCCAGCAACAGTGAGGAGGCCGCAGGGGTGACGCAGAGAGCGCGAGCGGTGGGGTGGCAGGAGGTAAGCTCAGAGGGCGGGGGATGTGAGGGCGCCTTGGATTATAGAGAGTCTTGGCAAAGACTTTGGCTTTTATTCTGAGTGAGATGGAAAGCACTGGAGGGTTTGAGCAGAGGAGCGACAAGATTTTATATTTTCAAAGGACAACTCTTGCTTTATGGAGACTAGATTGTAGGGCAATGAAGGTGTAAGAAGCGAGGACACTTAGGAGTAATTCAAGTGAGAAAGCAGGGTGACTTGGCCTAGGTGATTGCAGTGGAGGTAATTTACTACAGTGTTGTGGCTGACAGGCAAAAATAACTTCTGAGACAGTCTAAGATGACAGTGACACCTTCTGGCTTAAAGTCTCAAAGTTTTATGAGATGAAAACCAACATAAAAGCAAAGAATGAAGTTCCTGTAAGACCAAAAAACTCAGCAGTTTTAACTCAACAGAACCCAACAAATCCATGGCCAACAAAAAGTACCCTAAAAATGAGAAGCTCTTCCTCAGAGAAGATGGCCCTGTTTAATGGGGGGTCTGAGCCAGAGGCCAGGGCCATCTCACTGGAGCGTGGCCATGAATGTGAGGTGTGCGTGGGGCTCATCTTTGGAGTTCCTCCAAATACCATGTGGGAGCCAGGGCAGAGAATGCCTGACACGGCTTCTCACAATTCATACGTCTCCTGTAACTGATGAAATGAGGCCTACGTGAGAAATGGGATGAGAGGCCACCTCGCAAAAAAGGAGATTATGATTATGTTATTTTAATTCTTACATGATTGTTTTCTGACTACACACAAGCTATTTCTTAATACCAAGTCCACTTCTAATTTTAAGGTACTACATATACATCTTTTTCTGGGAAAGAGTTGAAAGTTCTTTCCAGTATTATATGAAATGCCAAAGCTCAACTGGGCACCGATATTTATGACATAGCAAAAAGCACACTTTATAAGAACAGACAGAATGAATATACTACTTTAATTTTATATACAAGAGACCTCTTAAGCACTGGGTACATATAAGAAGGGGAACAGATATGAATAATGAATTTAACTTTACTGTAACTTCCTTCTACTTAAAATAATCATTATAGCCCACGTTCCCTTTTGCATAAAAATCTGAAACCCTGGTTGTTAAGTTATGTTAAGACAAAAGAGGATTCAGCTTACCGTGGTGATGTAGCGGGAGTGGAATTCTGGAGCATCTTTCAGGAACGTGAGGCCAGGGTGTGTATCCACCACATCCTAAAAAAGAACAAAACCAAACTAAATTAAGCACACAAAAAAATCCCACTAATAATGCCCACACAATTTTTTTCTTCCTGTAGAATAATCTGCCATTTGAGCAAACTCGCTAATTTAGAATATTGAACAATGCACTTAAAATGTAATACTTTATTAAATTTAAATTTTATCACAAGCATACTTAATGTATGCTTTCAATATGCATATACATTGCAATAAAAAGTTAGAATTTTAATTTAGCTGTATTTGGTGATTTGTGAATCAAATATTTTAGAAGTATGTACTGTGATTCTACCATATCAAGAATGTCAGAGAAATTCATCCCATAGATCTTGGTAGGGATTGCTAAGTGAAATTTACACAGAAAGGGTGACAGACACAAACCAACTGGAATTTTTTCTTAACCTTGAGACAAAGAAATTTCGGAAAAAAAAAAAAAAAAAGCCATGTAGCCAAGTAACTTAAAATCTATGTTAGGTTGTGTGAGTCACCTAATGTCCATCAAAATAACCATGTGGAGAAATCTGTTTTCAACTTAGAATGCTATTTAATTTAAAACCCAATAATCTTGTTCTCATGGACGACTAAGAGAATATTAAAACCCTGAAACAGTTTTTATTTTCTAATTAGATTTTTAAAGCATTCTGAATGAGTCTAGAGAACCTATTAGAGATAATTACTGTTAATTTAATAACTGAAGGCAACAGCAATGCCAACGTGGAAGTAATCTATTCATTGGTTAGTCACCAGCTGACAGACATCAGTTACGTCTTTTTCTTTGTTTCTTCAGGTCATTTAGCTGTGCATACCTACTAAGAGAGTCTAAAACCAATGGACCTTTACTATTTAACTTTTTGTTTGGAAATAGTTTTATTTTTTATTTTAAAAATATTTTATTTATTTTTAGAGAGAGGAGAAGGGAGGGAGAAAAACATCAGTGTGAGGGAGAAACACTGATCGGTTGCCCCTTACATGCATCCGATTAGAGACCAAACCTGAAACCCGGGCAGGGCACCAGCAACCTTTTGATTTGTAGGACAATGTCCAACCAATTGTACCACACCAGTCAAGACTATTTGGAAATAATTTTAGCTTATGGAAAAGTTGCGAAAATGTTTCTAAGAAATTTCCTATGGTCTTCTCCTAGCTTCCTATAATGGTAACAACTTACAAACCACAGTACAATTATCAACTGGAAAATGAATGTTGATACAATACAGACCTTATTCAGATTTTATCTACTTTTCCCCTAATGTCTTTTTTGTTCCAGGATACTACATTGCATTTACTTCTTTAAAAAAAACAAACAAACCTGGATTCAAGACTTTTATTTTTATTTTTTAGTATATTTTATTATGTTATTACAGTTGTCCCACTTGTTCCCCATTTGCCCCCCTCTATCCGGTATCCCCCTTCCCTCTAGCAACACCCCCTCCCTGCTTTGTTCATGTCCATGGGCCATGCATATAAGTTTTTTGGCTTCTCCATTTCCTATACTATTAACACCCTCCCTATTTTGTACCTACCAATTATGCTTCTTAATCCCTGAATCTTTCCCCCACCTTATCCCCTTTCCCCCTCCCAGATGATAAGCTTCCAGATGATCAAATGATCTCCATACCTATGATTCTGTGCCTGTTCTAGTTGTTTGCTTAGGTTTTTTTTTTTTAAAGATTCAGTTGTTGATAGTTGTAAATTTGTTGCCTTTTTCATGTTCATAGTTTTGACCTTCTTTTTCTTAGGTAAGTCCCTTTAACATTTCATATAATAAGGGCTTGGTGATGATGAATTCCTTTAGCTTTATCTTGTTTGGGAAGCACTTTATCTGCATTTCCATTCTAAATGATAGCTTTGCTGGACAGAGTAATCTTGGCTGTAGGTCCCTACTTTTCGTGACTGAATACTTCTTGCCAGTCCCTGCCTGCCTGCAAAGTTTGTTTTGAGAAATCAGCTGACAGTCTTGGGAACTCCTTTGAAGATAATTCTGCTTTTCTCTTGCTGCTTTTAAGATTCTCTCTTTATCTTTCACCCTTTGGCATTTTAATTATGATGTGTCTTGGTGTGGTCCTCTTTGGGTCCAACTTGTTTGGGACTCTCTGTGCTTCCTGGACTTGTATGTCTATTTCCTTCACCAAATTAGGGAAGTTTTCTTTCATTATTTTTTCAAATACGTTTTCAATTTCTTGCTCTTTCTCTTCTCCTTCTGGTACCCCTATGATTCAGATGTTGGCACATTTGGCGATGTCCCAGTCTTCTTATATTATCCTCATTTTTTTGAATTCTTGTTTCTTCTTTCTGTTCTGGTTGAACGTTTATTTCTTCATTGTGTTCCAAATAGTTTATCTGAATCCCGGTTTCCTTCCCTTCACCGTTAGTTCCCTGTAGATTTTTATTTCACTTAGTATAACCTTCATTTCTTCCTTTATGTTGTTGCCGTACTCAGTGCGTTCTTTGAGCATCCTGATCACCAGTGTTTTGAACTCTGCATCTGATAGGTTGCTTATCTCCACTTTTTTTGGGGTTTTGTTCTGTTCTTTCATTTGTGCCATATTTTTTTGACTCCTCAATTTGGCAGCCTCCCTGTGTTTGTTTCTGTGTATTAGGTAGACCTGCTTTGATTCTCTGTAAAAGACAACTGAAAATTGTGTGGGTTGGAGCTTTAGGTAATTGCTAAGGTTGGGCAACCTGCTTCACTGCTTCATCTATCTGTGTGGGGGGAGGGTTTAGGAGATGGGACAGTGACATCGCAGGCTTCTGGGGGTTTGCCTGGCATTTGCCCCATTTCCTATAACTTCCTTCACTCTCTGTATGTGACTGGTGCCCTTTCAGCTCTTGCCCTGGTGTTGAATCCTAGAGTGGGTACGTTTGCATATGTTTTAAGACTGTTTGGGCCCTTTAAGAGAAGTTTTCTGAAAATCTGGCAGTTTCTTCCACCGCCCCAACCCTCACTGGTTTTTACAGCCAGAAGTTATAGGGATTTATCTTCCTGGTGCTGAAACCCTGGGGCTCTGGGATCACCTGCTCCCAAGGTATCCCTCCTAACTTTTATCTACCACATGTGAATGTGGGACTACCTTTGCCCGCTCCACTGCTGCTGCCTCTCCACACCAAAACATGTGTCCTTGCCAAAACATGTCTCCTCGCCTCTCCACTTCTTCTCTGTCTCTCTGCCCCGCCTACCCATCTGGATGAATATGGCTTCTTTGAATCCTTGGTTGTCAAACTTCCATACAGTTCAATTTTCTGACAGTTTTGGGTGTTATTTTGAGATTTAGTTTTAATTCCGTTTTGTGGTTGCATAAGGAGATGAAGCCTGTCTACCTATGCCTCCATCTTGAAGTCCTGCATTTAGTTCTTGTGTCTCATTGGTCTCTCCTAACCTGTGACAGTTCCTCAGTCTTTCCACGTATTTTGTGATTTTGATACTTTTAATGAGTCTGTGTCAGTTAATCTGTAGAAGTCTCTCTATGCGGTTTTGTCTAGTCTCTGGTGATTAGATTAAAGTGACACTTTCAGCAGGTAGAGCACAGAAGTGGTGCTGTGTCCTTTTCAGTTATACAAGGCGTATGTAATGTCGATGTCTTATACCTTGTGGTGTTAACTTTGAACACACTTGGTTGAAGTGATGTCTTCCGGGTTTGCCACTAGAAAGTTATTTTTTTCCCTCAATAATTGATAAATGTCATGGGGGAGATTCTTTGAGACTGCCAAATCCTGTTACTCTAAAATTTTGCCCACTGATTTCAGGAGCCATTGGTGGAATGTGACTGTGACACTTATATTTTGTTATCTAATAATGATTATGTATTTCTCTCATTCCTTCTACATTTATTAACTGGAATTCTTCTGTAAGGAAGAACTGTTCCTTCTCTCCTATATAACTATTTGTTCAATTTGTATCAGTAAAGATTCATAGGTATTTATTTTATTTTATGGGTTATCCAATACTATCATTATTTATTTTGTTGCTCAAACTGATAATAGGTTTGACCTTTGGGAAGTCTATCAGTCTGGCTCCTGTGTCCTCTTGATAGGTCCCATCCTTTTGTGAGCACTTCCATATTTTCTGATATAAGATGGTTCAGGGTCACCTTATATTTTCTTTGCTCTTGTCCTGGAATCAGTCAGCCCTGGTTCCTTTTATTGTAGAAGCAGCCCTGGTTCCTTTTATTGTAGAACGGTACTTAGAAACCAAATATGGACGCAGGTGTGCTCATTACTACGAGGGTGTCATCACTCCTTGGCTTTCTTAGCAAGCAGAGCCAGGAATATATGTATGTATACATATGTAGGCATACACACACACTTATATTCTTCTGTATCGATCTCTATGTATTTTTATCTCTATGTATTAAAACTATGTAATCATACAGATAACTCTGATTCCAATTCAATACCACAAGATTCATTCTAGCCTTCCCCCTTTCCTTTGTAACTTTAAAGAACTGCCAACCCATACCCCACTGAGAAACAAATTTAATAATTATAATACAGTATTTACAGTATTTGTGTACAGTTCCTTTTGTCTTTAGTCTTACAGTGCTGTTATCCAAGACTACTTGGGTTAGCTCTTTCCTCTTCTCCCTCTATGCTCTGTAATGTGGTTATGTTATTCATGTGTAATACAGTTTCAGTTCCTTTCTTACTGTTTATATTTTATTTGGGTTTGTTTTCCACAGGTCCTGGTTAATTTTAATTCCTTATTTATTTCTTGGAGGGAAAGTATACAAAACACAACTATGGTTCTGAGAATCAAAGCTAATGTAGAATTGACATCTTAACAATATCAAGTCTTCTTCCCACCCATAAAGAAGACATATCTCTCCATTTATATAAATTTTCTTAATTTCTCACAGCAGTGTTTTGCTACTTTCAGTTATAGGTCATACACATCTTTTGTCAGATTCGTCTCCAAGTATTTAATATTTGGGGGTAGTATTATAAGTGGTATTTTTAAAATTTCAACTTCCAACTGTTTGTTGCTAGTATAGTTAGAAAACCAATTTTTGTATGTTGAGCACATATCTATAACCTTGCTAAATTCACTAATACATCTTTAGCAAAATTTTGATATGCTGTGTTTTCATTTCATTCAGTTCAAAATACTTTCTAATTTTCCTTTTGATTTCTTCTCTGACCCATAAGTTATTTAGAAGTATTATTTAGTTATTAAGTATTTGAGAATTTTTCACAGGTATGTTATTATTTCTAATTTAATTCCATTATGGTCAGAGAACATACTTATGAGATGAATATTTAAAATGTATTGAGATTTGTTCTATGGCCCAGAATACGGTCTATCTTGGTAAACAGTCTGTGTACATGGTAAAAGAACATTTATCCTGCTGTTGTTGGGCGAAGTGTAATATAAACGTCAATTAGGTCAGGCTGGTTGGTAGTACTGTTCTAGTTTTCTATATCCTTACTAATTTTCTATTTGTTTAATTCATTTTTGACAGCAGCCCATGGAAATCTACTTTGCTTCTGCATTTTTCAGGTCTGTTATTAGATTAATAAACATTTAGAATTATTATGACCTGAATTGATCCTTTTGTACCTAGCAAAAATTTTTGCTCTAAACTCTTTCTGTGATATTAATACAGCACTCAGCTTTTTTCCTTCCTGCCTTCCTCTTTCTCCCTCCCTTCCTCCTTCACTCCCTCCCTTCCTCCCCCTCTCTCTTTCTTTACAGTATAGAGGTCTTTTATCTTTTTACACTTACCACGCCATGAATTCATAAGGAATGGGTTCCAGCAGCTCAGGCTACTACCCACTCGTTCTCACAAAGAGTGCTTCTCTGTGTGGGGCAGGCTGGCACTTCAGTTGAACCCAGGTACCTTTCTCTTTGGCTTCCCTCTTTTTCTGATCATTTTCCTTCACATGTTTCAGGAAGCCATCCCAGCTGTTAGAGTACTTAACATGCTCAATATGTATATTAATTCCTTTGGCAAAAATCCTGCCCTTCTTTGTTTACAGCACTGCCCACTGCATATGCTGAGTGACACTGCAGACTCCTCCAGTTTTGCCATGGTAACATCTGTGGGGCACTCCTTTTTGAACAGTGCCTGCTTTCTTGACATCTACACTACCACCTTTCTTGTAGATCTGCATGTATGTGGCCAAAGGAACAACTCCATGTTTTCTAAAAGGCCTGGAGAACATATAGCTCTTTTCCTTTGTGTTAGTCATTTTGGCAAAATACTGGAAGAAGGTGGTTCCAGCTGAAAGGCCTAACTTTTTTTCTTCTGGTGGCAAAAAACATGTAACATAAAATTTACCCTCCCAACAATTCCAAGTTTACAGTACAATACTGTCAATGACTTGCACACTGTTGTGCAACACATCTCCAGATACCCAGCCCCAGTCCTGCATGACTGAAACTCTACACCCACAAAACAACTCCCCACCTCGCCCTCCCCAGAGCTCCTGGCAATCACAATTCTTCTTTCTATCTCTATGAGTCTGACTACTTCAGATACCCAATATAAGTGTAATCGCATAGTATTTATCTTTTTGTGATTGGCTTATTTCATTTAGCATAATGTCCTCAAGGGCTGTCCATGTTGTTGCATGTAACAGAATTTCCTTTTTATTTTTTAAAAGCTGCCCTGGCTGGTGTGGCTCAGTGGATGGAGTGCCGGCCTGCAAACCAAAGGGTCACCAGTTCGATTCCCAGTCAGGGCACACGCCCGGGTTGCGGGCCGGTTCCCCAAATGGGGGTGTGTGAGAGGCAACCAGTCGATGTATCTCTCACACACTGATGTTTCTCTCCTTCTCTTTCTCTCTCCCTTCCCATCTCTCTAAAAATAAGTAAATAAAATCTTTAAAAAAATTAAAAAGGCTAAATAATATTCCATTGTATATATATACCACATTTCCTTTACCCTTCCATCCACTGATGAATACTTTAGGTTGCCTCCACCTCTTGGTTATTTGAATAATGCTGCAGTGAACATGGCAATGTGAAAGTGTCTGAGGGTCTGTTTTCAATTTTTTGGTTATATGGCCAGAAGTGGCATTGCTGGTTCTACTTTTAATTTATTGAGGAATATTCCATACTACTCTCCATAGTGGCTGTATCATTTTATATTACCATAAACAGTACACAAGTGTTCCAATTTTTCTACATCCTCACCAACAGTTATTTTCTGCTTAAAAAAAAGCCAATCTAATGAGTGTGAGGTGATATCTCATTAAGGTTTTGCCTTGCATTTCCCTGCATATTTGGTGATGTTGAACACCTCTTCATGTGCTTGTCAAGACATTTTATCTTTTTTGGAGAAATGTCTATTCAAATCTTTCGTCCATTTTAAAATCAAGGTTTTTTGTTGTTGTTAGTGTTGAATCATAAGAGTTCTTTGTGTATTCTGGATATTAACCCTTTATCCAATATGTTTGCTAATTTTCTTTCCATTTTTTCTTTAATTTTATTGATTACGCTATTACAGTTTTCCCAATTTCCCTCCCTTAATCCCCTCTCCGCCCTGTGCCCCCCAACCCTCCAGCATTCCCACCCCCTGAGTTCATGTCCATGGGTTGTACATATAAGTTTTTTGAGTTCTTTGTTTCTTATACGATTTTTATCTCTCCCCATCTATTTTATGCCTACTTATTATGCTTCTTCTCCCCCGTACCTTTTCCCCACAATTCCACTCTTTGTTCCACTCTGTAAAATATAACTATTTTCCAGACTTTCTCTTTATTACTGGTTTTGAGCCATTTTATTGTGATGTGCCTTGGTGTAGTTTTGTGTTTCTTGTGTTTTGAGCATACAGAGTATCTTGCGGTTGTGAGTTTGTAGTTTTTATCAAGTATAGACAAATTTGGGCCATTATCTTTTGAAATAATTTTTCTGTTCCCTTGCAGTGCATTCCAGCACTCTTCAGTTGTTATCCTGAGTCTTCCCTTCACTGCTTCTCTGGATTCAATCCATGTTTCCCTGCATCTCATGCATTCCACTTTCCTGGTTTGCTTAATTTGTTGCCATATATATTCAAGTACAGTAATCTCTCCTTATCTGCAAGGAATATGTTCCAAGACCCCCCAGTAGATGCCTAAAACCACAGATAGTACCAAACCCTATATTATACCATGTTTTTTTCCTAAACATACGTACCTATAATGAAGTTCAACTTACAAATTAGGCACAGTAAGCGATTAACAAGAATAATTAGTAATAAAATAAAACAATTGTAACAATATACTGTAAAAGTTTTCTGTAATGAAAATAAAAATTATGTGACTGGCTTGGGGCTACATTTAAGTAAATAAAGGTTATATGAACCTAAGTAACATGACACCACGACAACTGATCTAATAACGAAGATGGCTACTAAGTGACTCATGGGCAGGTAGCACACACAGTGTGGATACACTGGACAAAGGTCTGATTCATGTCCAGGCAGGATGGCACAAGACTTCATCATGCTACTCAGAATGGCCTGCAATTTAAAACTTATGAATTGTTCATTTCTAGAGTTTTCCATATAGTACCTTCAGAATGTGGTTGAACACGTTTAACTGAAACTTTGGAAAGCAAAATCACAGGTAAAGGGGAGGGACTACTATAAACCTCTAAGAACATAGGAGATAAACTTTCTGAGTTTTTAAATATCTTTACTCTAACCTCATATTTGATTGATAGCTTGGGAGGACATAGAAATCTGAATTCAACTCCATTTCCCCAGAGTTGCCAATGAGAATCTAATACCACATCGATTTTTGTTCCTATTAAGGTGATCTTTTTCTCTCTCTGGAAGCTTTTAGTATCTTCTCTTCATCAGTGTTTTTCTAAAATGTCAAGAGGGCATGTTTATGTATGTCTTTTTTTATTCAATGTGCTTGGCACTCAGTGGCTCCTTTCAACCAGAAGACTTGTGCTCTGTATTTGATTCCGTGGGCAGTGACTAGAGGGAGCATGAGAGGCTGGGGTGGGAGGGTCATGTTCTGTTTCTGATCAGCCACTGATTATACAGGTGTGTTGTGTTTCTTCCAAGGAGGAAAATAAGAATTCCGAAATTCCCAGTGGGTACCTGCTCAATGGATCCCCCTATCACTTCAGTTTCTTTAATTCTCTCCATCCTATATTGATGATTCTGCATTTTTTTTTTTTTTGGATAAATTCCTTCTCTCCATTTCCCCCTTCTTCCTTTGCAGATTCCAGTTAGTTAGATGTTGAAATTCTTGAATTGGTCCCTCTATGTTTCTCTGTCTCTCTCTGTTTCTCTCCCTTGTACGTGTGGTGCATGTATGCATGTGCATGCCAGAGATATCCTTAACTCTAGTTTCCAGGCCTTAGGTTGAAATGTTTAATTTTGGTAGTTAGGTTTTAAAACTCAAATAACTCTTTTGTTGTGGTAGCATTGTTTTCATAACATTCTATTCTTATTTTATATAATTTCTCTGAATATATTTTAAAAACTTTTAATTTTTAGAACAGTTTTAGATTTACACAAAAATTGAGTAGTACAGAGTTCCTATATACTCTGCGCCTAGTTTCCCCTATTTTTAACATCTTATATTAGCAATAGTCATAATTAATAAACCAATATTGATACATCATTATTACTATTATTAAAGGCCACACTTTATTCACATTTCCTTAGTTTTTACCTGAAGTCTTTTATCTGTGCCAGTATCCTATCCAGGATCCCTTATTACATTTAGTTGTCATGCTTTCTTAGAATCCTTATGGCTGTGATAGTTTCTCAGACTTTCCTTGTTTTGATGAACTTGACAGTTTTTTAAAAAAACATTTACTTTTTTTTTTAGAGAGAGGGGAAGAGAGGGAGACAGAGGGGGAAAGAAACATCTATCGGTTGCCTCTTGCAAGCCCCCAACCAGGGACCTGGCCTGTGCCCAGGCACGTGCCCTGACTGGGAATCAAACCAGCAGCCTTTCAGTTTGCAGGCTGACGTCCAACCCACTGAGCCACACCAGCCAGGGCAACCTTGACAGTTTTGAGAAGTACAGGTCAGATAATATCTAGGATATCCCTCTACTGGAATTTGTCTTAACATGCTTTATTATTTGTTTTGTCAGTTTTTTACGCTCGTGAGTCAATGCCAGGTTATACTTTATATTTGGGAACCAGGTAAGGAGTCAATTGGTCAATTGTTCTGTATGACAACCTTCTATGAATCCCTGTGTCTAATGGGCTCAGGGTTAGCAGTGTTTACGGCCTCTCTGGGATCCTAATGAGCAGTGTAAAGCGCAGTAGCTCACTTTCCACTGCAGCCCATATACAGTCCCTCCTTCTGGGCTGTGGTTCCTTAACCAGCTTCTGCTTTCTATCTTCAAGAAGTACTGAAATCTCTTGTACACTGATTTTTTTCCTCCCCTGCTCTTCTCTACCATCCCATTCACCTTCATAGGTTTATTCCTGTAAAGTTTCTATATTTTAAGAATAAACTGCATTTAAAAAAATAAATGACAATTACCTGAAGTAAAGGGATAAAATCCTCCTGTTCTAGATAGCTGCAGCTGGGCTTTGCGAGAAGACAGATAAATTTAGAGGCATCATCATGATGATTATTCAGCAACCTATAAAAGAAACAACTGTTTAGGAAGATTGGCTACGGTCAACAGTAACTACAACAGCAAGAGCTGGTAATTTCAGTCTGATCGGAAAGCCATTTAGATCAAGAATCAAGCGCTCTCCTTTCAATGATTAAAAAAGGGAATTTTTCCATGCTCTTGATTTTGTCAGAGGAACATTTAAATAAAAGTTTAGTAACAAGATGGCATGTTATTTTTTGTAGAATGCTTCTGGGGCTGAGACCACAGAGTCAAATGCATTAATGCAGATAACGATGCACTTGCAGAAGAATGTCCATTCAGGTTTAGCACAGAACACCTGGGACCAGAACTCCAGAGCTACCCACCAGTCAGGAGGGACCATTATGTTCCACAAGAGACATAAAATTCCGTTTGCCCAGACTGGCAGACATATTTAGGGCTAATCTCATAAGGGGCTTTTGAAATTAGACTTTAAAAAAAAGGAATGCTATATTAAGGCTTTGAGCTCCAAGAATTCCTCACATCCAACCAGTTGCTGGATATTTCCATTTGGATTCTATATTCTGATGGCAAAGTCAAAATATCAAAAACCAAATTTAAAACCTCCCCTCAAAGTGAGTTCTTTTCATGGATATCTATTTTTGTTAATAGTGGTGCCATCCTGAGTTATCTGGGCTTGAAATTTTAAAGTCATTTTAGATTTATGCGGTTTCTCATCCTTATTCTTTATATCTAACTAGTTGCCAAACTTTCTTGTTTTCCTTCCTTAATTATTTATTGAATGCTAATTGTAGGTCAGGTACTGTATCTCGCCTCGAGGGCACTTGGGACACAAAGAAAACAAGCAGCAGTTTTGTGCCCTGAGAGAAGCTTGCAGTCTAGGGAGAGAGCTACACCAGTACGGTTAGACTTCTCTGTGCCAGCCACAACAGAAGTAACAAGCACAGCATGTCACGGAAGGACACAGGAGGGCCAGTGAGGTTCCCTAAAAGCGGGAAGTAGGAAAGAAGGTTGCTGTGTGTCAAGAGGGTCACATGTATAAATGCCTGGTATGAGAATGCATGCAGCATTAGGGCAACCACAAGTGCTGGGGTGGTAAGACACGGGGACATGGGCACAGATCAGATCCTGGAGGCCCCTCTTATGTTAGATCAAGATGCCTGGACTTTAGTCTACTCCACAGAAGAATTTTAGCTTGGACAGTGACATGACTAGATATGTTTTTCAGAAATATCAAGCAAAAATTCAACCAAAAGCCTGAGCATGGATGCTGGCAGCGGGAGCTGGAGGGAAGGCAGATGTGGGTGAAATGAAAGGATGCAGCAGTTGACAGGTGTGTGTGAAGTGCGGGGGAAAGTCCATGACAACTCCCAGGTTCTAGCTTGGACCGCTAAGTGCTTGGAATACAGGACAGGAACCCTGGAGACCTGAGGAATATTTCCTCTAACGTTTTCGGCAACCATTCCTTCCTTTCTATTCCCATTGCACCACCAAGTCCAGGTTTTGTTGCTTCATGCTGAGACTGCTAGAAGGGAAGGGGAATATAACAGGCTTCACTGTTCACCCCATCTTAGACAGACAATTCTTCATTCTCAAGCACCCTTTGATTATATAATTCCTGTTTTCAAAAATGTTCAGTAGCTCTCTACTACTTATATGAGTAACTTTAAATGCCTAAGTTGGAAATTCAAGGCCCTCTGTAATTAAGGCTGGAGCCTATCGACCTATCTATCTCACTACTTCGCTAAATGAAACTTACTCCAGGCTACCAGGCTGACCCTGAGTGTTCTCTGAGTGTTTCCTGTACATTCTTGTCTCTGTGCCATTTCTCACGCTGTCCTACTCTCCTGGATTACCACCCTCCCAACTCTGCTGTCTGAATGCTGACTGTTCTTTAAAGTCCAGCTATAATAATCCACCTCTTCCAAAAAGCCTTCTCTGACCTTTGTACTATTTAATCTATATATAACATATATACCACTGTACTGTTAACTTTCTCTGATCTCTCTGGCACCTGAAGAGCAGGCAAAGTTAGAGCTCTTTTTCCCTTAGCACCTAGCACAGTGACTTTCATATAGAAGATGTGCAAAAAATGTTTATGATTTGACTGACAGACGTATGTTTAACTGACTTCATTTGTTATTATTAAAGCTATAATATGACATTTATATTTATCCTCCTTATCATTCTTCGGCATGCTCAAGGCCCCCAAAGTTAAATATATGTTTCAGAAAAAGATTAGTGCAGTAGGTGCTGATAGGAACAACCCCTTAGGATTGGAAAATGGGTTGGCTGATCACAACAAAAAAGCAGTGACGTCTTTGGAAAGGAGTACTTTAAAAAGAAAGGATAACTACTAAATAAAACCCACACAGATATCACAGGTGAGATACTCTGAAAGGGAAAAGTCAAATCAGACATGGTCTTCTGCTACTAAAAATAGAGATAAAATACAAAGAAAAGGTGAATTATGATTTTTTTCAGCCAATGCTAGTAGGTGGTGAATGCAATATGGCAGGAGAAAGGAGGTAAGCATAGATATTCTAAAATGCTGGTATCTTCTAGAGCTCTTAGATAAAGTATTGTTTTGTTAACGGACAAATGACATGCTGACATAAAAAGGGAACAGAAAGTAGAGCATACAAAAATTGGAACAATAGTACTGACTCCCTTTGAGAGGACCTATGCCACAAAGATGGTAAATCTAGAAAATCAAACAAACAAACAAAAAAACCTGTGGAGCAATGTCTTTCCCCTAACAATGTCCTCACTATAAGAAAAACATGAAAAGAAATATGAAATGGGCAGGAAAGTAGGAAAAGAAGGGAAGCACAGGAACAAGAGCCCATTAGGCGTTTATCTGTAAATCACCTGGAGAGGGCTAGGAAGCGTCCATCCCAGAAGCACTGAGACAGGAGGGAAATTATTTCCTGTTATGCTATGATTTTTGTATTTGACTTTCCCTCCAAATTATATAAAGTCTATTATTGCAAGTCAGCACAAATATGTGTATGTCAATATGCTTTAATTCTGTGTCATTATCTGCCACTTATTTTTTGTACTTGAAAGTGTAAAAATACTATAGTTTGGTCCAAGTTCCTTTATGGAAAGGGTACAATTTGTAAAAAGATTACAAAAACATACACAGGTATTTTTCCAGGTCAGTGTGGTAACTCAAACCATCATGCTTAGTTTCCCAAATCATTGTGCTTAATCTCCCAGAATAACCATACTTGGGGGTCTCCCTTAAACCATCTGGCTTTAAAAAGCATTTTAAGAGCTCAGAGAAGAGCTCCCACTAGAGGGCACTCTAACCATTTTATATCTGGCCAGAAGATGAAGCTTTACTATAGACATTACTCTTACCTATTCATAGAATTTTTTTAAAATGAAAAAAAAAAAAAGGGAAAGGTGCTCGTGCTATATAACTTCATAAGTACTTTCTTCCAGTTCCTAAAATGAAGGCTTGTGCTTGTCTTTTTCCCCCTTTTGTCTTTTGCAGAAATCTCTTTTCCCTAGAGATAAATTAAAATTGACTCATGCCAATAAAGAAAGACAGTCGTAGCTGCTGCTGCTGCTCTATCCACTAACATAAATGTCCATCCTATCTTAGTGCCACAGTCTTAATACCAAAAAAAGGAAAAAAGAAAACAAAAACCAAAACTGGCTGTTACTTTCCTCAATATTATGTAGTTAATTGCAGGTAAATCATAGTCAGCCTCAGACTCACAATCACAAGGTCCTAGAATATTCAAAATAACTTAGAATATAAGTAGCTACAGTTCTTCTCTATGTCTGTAATCTTTTACAAAATAGACTACTTTTTTTTTCAGTCTCCCAGTCTTCTTTTTTTTTTTAAGATTTTATTTATTTTCAGAGAGAGGGAAAGGGAGGGAGACAGAGAGGGAGAGAAACAGCAATGTATGGTTGCCTCTCACATGGCCCTCACTGGGGACCCGGCCCGCAACCCAGGCATGTGCTCTGACTGGGAATCGAAACGGGACCCTCTGGTTCCCAGCCCGCGCTCAATCCACTGAGCTACACCAGCCAGGGCTCCCAGTTTTCTCTTAAACAATCATAATTCACTTATATGCTGCTTTCCCAGATTGTTACATGATTTTGACAACAATGCTGAACTCAGTGGCTGAAGACACCTCTGACAAATTACTCCTATTTTTTCTACCCTTGGTTAGCATGCCAATGGAAGTCTTTTCAGGACCTGAAAAAACTAGCTGAATGAAAGCTGGATGATCTACACATTTAAAGTCCTTCTGCTACTCTTATATGCTGATTTAAAATAACAATAAAAGTAATTAAATATAGACAATCAGACCACCTAGCTGAAGCTCTGGCTTTAATGGTGGGGGGAAAGGAGGGAATCCAAGCCAACCCCCACTACTGTTCAGGTGCTAGGCTCTCTTTTCCTCCCCCAGCTTCCGCCAGAAATACTCCAAGGGCAAATGCTAATTTCTTTGTTGGTTTACTCCTGGCTAATTAGGGGGTCGTGGCTCCCCCCCACCATTTCTAGTCTCCAATTAGTTCCCCTTAGCGCTGTTTATCCACACATTTTTTAAATTCGTAGATTTTAGCCAGCAGTTTTCCATTTGCTATAGTAGAGGCGAAATGGTGATGATGGCGCCGACTTTAGAGTGTTATCCTGATGGTTTATAAGGAATAAATGATTCTCCCTGGGCTCTTTTAGTCCTTGGTAGCTGGGCAATTAGAACCACCCCCTGTAACAAAATTACTAAAATCCACCTGGAAAACATGAATCATTTGTAGCTTTTAGCTTTGGTGTGGTTCTTCAAAAGAAATCCATTAACTGGTAGTCTTATACACCATGATTACTTCAGTTCTAATATAATGCCTGAAGAACTTGGTAAACTCAATTTACTGCTAAATTTTTTAAAAAGCTTTTATTTATTTATTTTTAGACAGAGGGGAAGGAAGGGAGAAAGAGAGAGAGAGAGAGAGAGAGAAATATCAATGTGTGATTGCCTCTCATGTGGCCCCCACTGAGGACCTGGCCCGCAACCCAGGCATGTGCCCTGACTGAGAATCAAACTGGAGACCCTTTGGTTCGCAGCCCACGCTCAATCCACTGAGCTACGCCAGCCAGGGCTACTGCTAGATTTTTAAAAATAAGAATACGTCTATCGGTCACCTACTATGTTCTTAAGCATTATACTACAAAGGGCTCTCAGGTGGCATAAAGGGATGAGAAGGCATCTGTGAGCTGAATTCTGCTGCTATTATATATGGATTTTTAATAATATGATGATGATAGGTGAACAGAATATCCCAAGAGTTTACCAGGAAGGATGTCTAGTCTAGAAAAGGTGAGAAGAATGTATATAAAGAAAGCTGATCAGTTAAAAGAGGCATAAGGAGCAAGCTGTGACATGCTCTTAACATGTAAGTATATGAAGAAATAAGTTCTAAAGAAGAAAGTGGGAGGAGGAAAAAGAAATTGGGTTTGAATTTAAGAACACTTGTAAAGATGTTAAAATCCAGGAGTATTTTGATAAATGTACTATTGTTTTTCCTTAACTGGAGCTTTCAAAAAGTAATGATCAGATTTCTGGCCAAGATGGAGGCATAAAAGGACTCGCTTTGCCTCCTCCCATGACCAAAAGGATAACAACCAATCTAAAAACAAAAAACAACCAGAACTGCCAGAAAATCCAACTGCATGGAAGCCAAAATTCCAAGGATTTAAAGAAGAAACATTCATCCAGATGGGTAGGAGGGGTGGAGAGGACACAGTACGGCCTGGCAACAGCGGCTGATGGAATGGGTGGTCCCACAGTCACGTGCAGCCTATAAAAATTGGGAGGCACACCGGGAAGTAAGTGCTCCCACCTCAGGCCAGATCGCACAGCCCACGGTTCCAAGGCTGGGAAATAAAGCCTTATAGCCTCTGGCTATAAAAACCAGAATAGCTTGGGCAGTCAGAGAAACTGCAGGTCTCTCAGGAGAGTCTGTTTAAAGGGCCCACAGGGTCCTAGAATGTACACAAACCTACCCACTCTAGGAATCAGCACTAGGGCAGCAGCTAGAAGGGCATCAGGTGATTACGGGAAGTGGGGTAAGTGACAGGAAATGGGGTGAGAGCCGAGCAAGTGGCACTTATCTCTCTTTGACCCCTCCCTCACTTACAGCACCACAAAGCAGTGAAGCAGGTTCCCCTGTCCTGGTGAATGCCTAAGGCTCTGCCCCTTACAATGTGCCAATGCAGGAATCAAAACAGCTCTACCTAATACAAAGAAACACAGGGAGGCTGCCAAATTGAGGAGACAAAGAAATATGGTCCAAATGAAAGAACAGAAATAACCCCAGCAAAAGAACTAAACAAAATGGACATAGCCAATCTATTAGATGCAGAGTTAAAAACACTGGTGATCAGGATACTCACAGAAATGGTTGAGTATGGCCACAAAATAAAGGAAGAAGTGAAGGCTATACAAAGTGAAATAAAAATATATAGAGAACCAACAGTGAAGGGAAGGAAACTGGGACTCAAATCAACGATTTAGAACAAAAGGAAGATATAAACATTCAACTAGAACAGAGAGAAGAAACAATAATTCAAAAAACAAGGAGAGGCTTAGGAACTTCCGGGACAACTCAAACATACCAACATCTGAATCATAAGGGTGCCAGAAAGAAAAGAGGAAGAGGAAGAAATCAAAAACTTATTTGAAAAAATAATGAAAGGGAACTTCCCCAATTTGATAAAGGAAATAGACATACAAGTCCAAGAATCTCAGAGAATCCCAAAGAAGTTGGACCCAAAGAGGGTCACACCAAGACACATCTGAATTAAAATGCCAAAGATTAAAGATAAAGAAAGAATCTTAAAAGCAGCAGGAGAAAAGCAGAGTTATCTACAAAGGAGTTTCCATAAGACTATCAGATGATCTCTCAAAGGAAACTTTGCAGTCAAGAAGGGACTAGCAAGAAGAATTCAAAGAGATGAAAAGCAAGGACCTACATCCAAGATTACTCTATCCAGCAAAGCTATTATTTAGAATGGAAGGGCAGATAAAGTGCTTCCCAGATAAGGTCAAGTTAAAGGAGTTCATCATCACCAAGCCCTATATCAACAATGGAATCTAAGAAAACAAAAGCAAACTAAGCAAACAACTAGAACAGGAACAGAATCAGAGAAATGGCGATCACATGGAGAGTTATCAGCAAGGAGGGGGAAGGGGGAGATTGGGGGAAAGGTACAGGGAATAAGAAGTATAATTGGTAGGTACAAAATTGACATGGGAATATGAAGAATAGAATTACAGGAAATGGAGAAGCCAAAGAACTCATATGTGTGACCCATGGACATGAACTAAGGGGGGGATTGCTGGAGGGAATGGTGGTACCAAGTAGAGGTGGGTAAAATGGGGCAATTGTAATAGCATAATCAATAAAATATACTTAATAATAAAATGTCCCACAAAACAAAAAATGATTAAAATTTATTAGAATTATTATTTTTAATAAGTCAATTAGAGACAATTCTAAATTGGATCATATGAGAATGAAGGCTGTATTTTCATGTGATACATGTGGTGTGCTCTTATGTCACTATTACAAGAGTCGAATCCTAAGACCCAAATTTAGCATTAAAACTAAGAAACTATCAAATAGTTATTAAAGTGGTATTTCTGAAGATCCATTTTACCTTTTAGAGACATAAGATAAAGGCTAATGGAAAGAATCTGTGTGTGGCTATAAATGGCTGAGAATCATTGAATTTTACTTGCTGAAATAAAGGATAAAGAAAAAATTAATAAATGAATAAAATAAACGACCTTTATGAAGCATGTCATGAGGACCAGAGAATTCTTTACCTAGCCTCAGAGAAATTGTTCACATACTTACTTTCTCCACAGGGCAGTAAATGACTGTGCTGACACAGATCCTGTCTTCTCCCCCCCTGCAGCCCTGAACATGGGGGCTTTCCAATAGAGAGGACAGCCACAGACCTGCAAATAAAACACAAATACAGTGTAAGCCAAGGGGCACTGAAGAGATGACATGGCCAAAGAAAGGGGCTTTGTGGCTTTTACCCTTTAAGCCACAGTGGACTAAAGGGCCCTTGGAAGACCAAAACAGGGACAGAGGCAAATATATCAGAGACACAGAGAGGGGACAAAATACAGGATTACATGTTTAATGAAGAAAACAGAAATCCATTTACCTTTTTTCCAACTTCATTTAGAGTGATGTTTCTTTCCCCTATCCTGACAGTTAAGGCAACCAGTCTTCCCCCTTCCTACCACTCTTATATCATATATTTTTTATCTTCCAGAAAGAAAAAGAAATGAATGAACGTCATGGGTGTGTGTGACCTTCCTTCCTACGGCAGAAAACTAGTCACCTTTATTATGTGGTCACTTGGTGTTAATACTCTCTACCTCCACCTCTGGCTCTCATCTTGGCATATTATGTTAAGATCTAGGATCAAGAAGAACCAGAAAAGCCCCAACTGTTCAAGAAAATAACTTTCAAATCTATTTAAATGGCTACAATTTAGGTAAAAAATGAAAGGTAGAAATCAAAATGCTATAATTTATTTATGTATTAGAAACTATCACAAATGATTACACATTATAAAAGCCTTAGGAAGAACTGGGAACGAATATAAAGCAACTACAATATCTTAAAAGGTAATTTTTTTCTTCTTCAATAAAAAGCTCCTCCTTTCACGTAAAAAAATTCTTATGTAAGAGTTCTTACCATATTTACTTTTTTTTTTGTAAAGGAAAAATCTTAGTGATGATAATATCTACATATTAGCCCAGAAATAGTCTCCAAATATTCCCAATTTTGTATATACATGTAAAACATTCTGAAATCTGGAACTCTTCAAAGAAATACATCTTATTATTAAAAAAATTCTTATTATTCATATTAGATGGAGGATCTGCTGAGCCTTTATCATTCTACAAAGGGAAGTTTCTCCATTGGAGGTTGACAGGACGTGAATCCACATTAGGTTCAGGTAAAATTGCGTCTGGTGTGAGGCCTTAGTGTATGGGGGATCCCCACAGAAGACTGAAGAGTATCGAGTCTGCGATTAGTTATGCTAAGAACACTTAAGCTGTTGGGTTCATGTCAGAGAGGAGGATATGGAAGGGGAGATAGAAGCCTAGGGAGGTAAGTACAGGGCAGAAATAATAGGTTGCTCCTGGCAGAGCCACTAAAGCATGTTCTGCAAGCAGGATGGAATTTAAGATTTCGTTAAGTCCAGAGTTCAAATACCTCCACTGAGGTCAAGAATGAGGAAAGGTGTTGCTTAGCAACCGAATGGATTTTTTATTGTGTAAATTATGACTGCTAAGGAACAAACCTCACAATTAGTATACTTTGGGTGGTAAACTGACAAATCCATTTTCCCAGTCCCAATCCTCCCTTTCATGCAGAATGCTGGTGTGCCGAGAAAATGCTCTTAGATGTTACAGGTTACTGGCAACTGCTGGGAAAGCTGAAAGAATAGCCTGTATTATGAAAGTGGGGTGCAGAGCCATAAACACAAAGTGCAGGGAGTGGTTGGAACTAACTTGGCAAAGTACTTGAAACTCCCACCATTAGTTACTCATGGGTTTTTCAGAATTAGAATGGACTAGGAATCTTCTGGCTCAACCTCAATCAGTCACCAGCCTCAGCTGAAACACTTCTAAGCGCTGTGTGCTTCTTACTACCTCTCATGCAGCTACTTCCACTATTGAACAACTTTTACTCCCTGGGATTACAGTCTTTTTTGCACAAGACTCCTGTTAAATGCATATATGTCAGCTTGTAAGGAGTAATAAGCCACTGAGAGATTAACACTTATAAATTTATTATGACCCAAAAGCAAAATCCTAAGGGATAAGGTGGAGAGTGGATATGTTTTGAAGTAGACTGGAAAGGATTGACCTAATTTGCTCACAGTGGGGTGCCTGAGTAAACAAGTGTTAGGGTATCAGGCCCTTGGAGAAAATGCCAAAGGGAAAAGAAAGGGAAGCACAGTGAATGGCAAGGGCCGCAGACACTGCACTTTGACTGTTAAAAAAAAAGACATATGGCTCGCCTGCATCTGCTTAAAAAAGAATTAAGATGAAGAGAATCAGGAGATCAATAAGAATCTAAAAAAAATAAATGATATTAATCTGAGGGAAACAAAACAGAGTCTTTTATAACAGAGGAGAGAATAAGCCAGTGTCAGGACTTTTTACAAAGGAAGAGAATGGATGACAAGTGGGGAGGTATAAGGAGATACAGAAAAGGGGTTTAGGAAACTTAGGTTTATAGCAGCAGGCAAGAGTCAATGTGGCAATCAAAGTCACTGGAACAAAGAAAATTTGGTTAACACCTATAATTTGATCTAACAATGGCCTCACAATATAAAGAACTGAAAGCAAGATGGTTTAATGATACACACAGGAAGAGATAATCACCAATATTTGAAGTGTTCTTTAATATTTTAAAATGTTTCACCTTGTTATTTCATTTGGTCCTCATGCCCCATGCACAAGAGGGCAGGTATTTTTAGCCCATTCCGTAGACGAAGAAAATAAAGGTACAGAGGGTACCTGACAGGCCACAGGTTCGATGGGTCAAGATGGGGCTACATCAGCCAGAAGAGGGCTGGTGTGGTTCAGAAGACAGTTTCATTCTTTTCCCTCGACTTCCTGCTAGAGGTCCAGTCTCTGACAAAAGCTTTCCTTTCTGTTCCTCAGTTTCTGTTCCTACACTGCCTTTGTCCCTCTTAGATTCATTCTCTCATTTCTTCTCCATCATCACTTAAAGCTGTGGGAAAAAGTACACACTACAAACTGCGAATTTAATCAGAAATGGGCATTAATCCCTCCAGCACTGTTTGAGGTCAAAGATGAATAAGCTAAACTTCACCAACAGATGCACTTTCATGAACACAGAGATTTCTTTGCACTTAAAAAAAAGATCACAGCCTGTACAGCTACACTTAGGTGTCACTAAGAGTGGATCGCAAATTCAAGCTGGCCTTCCAAATAGCTTTATAAACTACAAGAATCCATAAAAATGTTCATTTATTGCTCCAATCACCTCTCCCCTCGTTGTCCTTTAAAGGTTGTCTTTCTTCTCCCTTTCAAATGACCACCCCTGTGAGAACACAAGTACACGGGGTGCAAGGGATGCAGGTGCAGAGTTCACTGCCTAGTGGCAGAGAAGAGCGGACAGCACAGTAAAAATGGTTGAAAATAAGGATGGCTTAGTGAGTGCTAACAGACTGCCATAGCCAAGTAAAAGCTAGTTTAATGGGGATTGGCTAACTAGAAGACACGATTAAATGAATTTTTAAAATAAATGATTTTAAAAATAGACAAAATCCAATAAAATGAGCTGATACAGTAACCTAGAACAAAACAATACAAACCGATATACTTGTGATATCTTGTGAGGTCATTACACAATGCACACATTCTCACTTTTATGTGCAATGTTGTTTTTAAAGATTTAAAGGTATGAGCACTTTACCTTGCTACCTGAGCCAACAATTAAGGTCAAAGAGCAATGAACACCAGTGCTTGGCACCCATAAATGGAACTTAGGTCTATAATCAAGTACAATTCAGGCAAGTTAATCAGACGTGTATGTACACTGGCTATTGTGCCACATGGTTAGGTATAGACAGTAAGTTGTTATGCAAATGACTGCTACTATGGTAAACAATATAGCTTTCTATCTTTTTCAACTTTTCTGTGTTGTCAGCTTCAGAAAACTGGCAGTTTTACCTGATGACATACAGATCGATCCTCACTGCCTATAAATAGCAAAGTCCTTTCTCTGACTCCCCAGCATGCACAGACCCATCCCTGGCCTGGTTACACTCTTTCCTGACCTCCCCTGACGATCTTAGGCTTCCTGCTCTCTTCTCCGAATCTGTTCAGTGCTAGAGGGCCACTGAACGGTGGAGCAGGGCAGGGAGACCTGGATTGCCGGTGGGTGGAAGCAGGGGGGCCGAAAGGCCAAAACAGGCTCCTTAGTCAGGGGTTAGGAATATTCAGAGGAGGAAGGTCGATCCAGAGGACCTGAATTCAAGACAGAGCAGAGAGGGGTTCTCTGACAGTGAGGCACTAGTCATGTGGATTGGCTCTCCAGGTGCGGTGACCCAGCACAGCACCAGGGAACTACCATGTCCCTTAGTCTGGACAAGTCTGTCTCTCCTTGTCTGCCTGCCTGAAGCAGTCCATGAAAATCTCCCCTCTCTCTCACACAAGCTGTTGTCATGTTAGAAATACTGTTTGGCATCTATGTGGTTAACATGTTATTTCCATATGCAGACTCTGTTCATCCTTGCTAAATTCTATCTTTTGGATTTAGATTCATAGTTCCAGCCCATTTAGATAACTGACTGTCTTTCGTTCATACAATGGCCACTTCTCAAAGCTTTGGGTAAGAAAATGCCAAAGCCCTGAAAGAAGTTATAATTTATTAGGGTGGAAATAATTGGAAGTTAGCTAATGGTATCTTAGCACATGTTCAGGGGAGAACATGGTAGAATAGCACAGTGCTAGGAGTTAGGGGACTTGTCTCCTGACATGGACCAGTTCTGTGACTTTGGGTAAGTAGTTGCGAGATTTCGGTTTTCTCATGTGTAAAAACAGAGTGGAAACAGGTGAGCTCTTATTTCTGGAATGAAAGAGTCTGTTTTTTATTAGAAACATTGAAGGGACCAATAAGTAAGTTCTAAGATAAGGAGTGAAGAAAGAGGGAATAAAAGAAAGAATTCCTTTTAACTTCCCTTAAAACTATTCTATTTACAAATTATTTAACAGTAGTTACAAGTGTTCCAAGGTCAGAGGTGGGGAGAGGACAGGGTGTGATTGGAGTGAGGATTCAGGGATTTCTCCAAAGACAGGATGGAAACTAGGTCTTAAAAGGACAGGTGACATGGGGGTTGGCAGGAGTGGAGGCCTATTTTGAAGAGGAGAACTGAGAGCCCAAATGCAGAGATGGGTCTGTGGGGAGGCAAGTGGGTCATACTCAAACAAGGAATAGTGGTTTGAGTTTTATTTTCAATGTTTTCAAACTTTTAAATACTATTTTTAAATGCAGGGGAACCACTCCCTGTTAAGCATGTATGTGTCTTGGGACCTTCACTTGGTCTCCTACTTGTCTACATGTAGCCCTTAACCTACCAAACCCCTCTGTCTCTTGAAGTACAGCCTGAAATCACTGCTAAATCCTGAGGTATGATGTGACTCTTCAATACATGCGCATGATAAAAACAAACCCCAAACAAAAGAAAGCACTACCACGGATGGTAGGAATCCCTGAATGTTGCTGAGATGGGGAATGGCTTGATCAAATATAATGCAATGGTCATGCTCAGTATTACTTGTTCTAGGAGGAGGCTAGAGTTGTAGAATCCAGTAAATAAATATTTTACAGTAGTTCTGGCATTAGGAGCTAAGATCTTAAATTAAAAGCAGTTGGATATATTGGAAAGTATCAAAGACTTATTTCCTAGTGGAAAATCCATTTATTTCTGAGTAGAATTAGTGTTGAGCTGGCCTGGTGATTCCTTGCTTGGCTTTAGGACAGAGTTATGATTATTGGGTGAGAACAAAAAAAAAGAGATTTATATTCAACACAAGAGAAATATTTCTACCAAGTAAGGCTATATTTAATGATGGAACAGGTTGCTTGGCAAGATAGTGAGTTTCCTGTCACTGAAAGCATTCAAGCAGAGAATGAATTTGTGTGTCAGTGATGCCATGGTTGGAATTCCTACATTAAATGAAAAGCTAGATGAGAGGTCCACTAAGGTAAGAGTTCCATGAAATAGGACCATAGCTAAAGATATATCAGGATCACATAAATTTTTTCAACATGGAAAAAAAGATAAAAATTTTCAGCATGCTTAAAAACAGAGAGGAAACGGGCAGTGAAGAGAGGGAGACTGGGGTTGCTAGAGAAAGGAAGATTGTACATCCCTTAGTAGTTACATTACCTTGGCAATTTTTCCCATTTCATAAATATCTGCTTTCTGATCTTCAATGTCCATGAAAGCAGCTTCAATTCTGCTGAGAGTCTGTTCATGGTTACTGCAGGCGTCTGGGAGTCCTTCAGGAAAGTAGAACCGTGGAATGTTTATGGACAGCGGTGCTGTGTTCACGTTATTCACAGGAGGGACGGGGGAGAGAGGCTGGGGAGTACTGGGAAAGGCGGCTGGAGGTGGCAGTGGCGTTCCAGGTTTCTTTTCTGGTTTATTTTGAACCTGGAAGGAAAATGTGATTATGAGACACAAAAATTATAAACAGTATATACTTCTTGAAAGTCCTCACCAATAATAGGAAGTAAATACAATAAACCACAATTATAGACAGTAGAGATCAAGAGCTGACTCTACTCTAGAGGGTGGCAAGCATGCTTCTAGGGAATGTTTATCTGTACTAAATAAAATGCATTAATTATCTGACAATACATAAGTTTATATAAATTTATGCCTAAAAATCCTAACATATATTTCCCTATAACTTATGTGGCAGACATTTAAGAGCAATGTCAGCTGACATAGTAAGGATCTCAAGGTGTATTCTTAGTCTGTTGGAACTGTATTGGTAAATTCTTTTTGAAAGCTGTTCTTAGATTTTCTGTACATTTCCATCTCTTCAAGAGGCAGATAGAACGAGTTCTTTTTAAATATGCAGATCTGAAATCTATTGGAGGGAGTGCGCTGTCACCTTCTTCCCCAGTTCAACTTCGTCAGTGTCAGAATCACTGACAATCCCTGATGCAGAGAAAGTCTTTGTTAAGAAAATTAAAGCTTTTTTGTTTTGGAATATCTTCTACCAGGCTGATTTTCTTGCTACTAGGGGCATGCTATATTTTCCAAGATACAAAGTTCTCTCATTTTTGGTACATTCTAGCCAGCAAGGATCATGGTCATTAATTTAATCACAGCAAAACTACTTTTACAATTTATTAACTCATTTATAGTGTATATCATTCTCTTTTCCAAAAAGGATTCCATGTGGTGTACAGTAAAGAGACATAAGAGAGGACAGTATAAAAAGGGAGGGGGGTAATGGAGAGATTCCGATTATCCATGATTTAAGGAAAGTGGAGGGGAGATACACTAACATTTAGGTAGAGAAGTTTATTTTTTCAATGAAGACTAAATTCAGTTCTGAGAGTCCTAGAAGAAAAAGCAAAAAGATTCCATGAAGATTTTCAGAGTTTTAACTTCCACTCTTAATTCTGACCAATCATGCATTACGGCTCTGAAGTACCGTATTAGGTGCCATGCAAGGTATGAGCACAGTGAACAAACTGAACTCACAAGCAAAACAGAGACAGACTCAGAGAGAGCAGGTGACAGCTAAGGTTGGGGAGGTTGGGGGCGGGGGTGGAGGATTGAGCAGGAAAGAAAAAAGGACTTATGGACTGAACAACAGTGGTGATTATGGGGTGGGGAGGGAGGTGTAAGGGAACTAAATGGTAATGGAAAAAATACAATAAAAATACAGTATGAGCATGGTACTGTATCAGGTGCCATATAAGGTGTGAAACATGGCATGACTGTTGACTAGCTAGATTTACTTTAAATTCATTGTGAACACAAAGTCTTACTTGAGCGTTTTTCTTCCTTAAAGTATCCTAAAGCCATCCCTAAAGTTTGAACAAAATAATTTATCTGTAAGTGGATCTGAATATCATTTCCTTTTGACATAAGAGCTTATAACACATTTAGATTCAGAATAAAAATCTTAGCTACCCTTGAAAAATATGAATATTATAGGAAGATAAGCTTCACTCACATAAATATGTGATGAATATGATTGAATCTCCTACTCCTGTTATACATGACCCTTTTCTCATGGTAAATCTGACATTAATATATAGAGTAGAGTCTGCTCATATATTAATACTGCTGGGGATATGAAGGCCAGCTGGTCACACCAAGCCATTACTACAGTATTGGGATGTCACTCATATAAAACAGTAGCCAAGAAAGAAAGGGCACAGAGGGAAGTGTTACCAATGAAAGATGGAAAACTTAACAAAAAACAGTAATAACTTACTAGCCCCGTTACTTTGGCAAAGTTACTTAACCTTTCAGAACTTCAGTAACAAAATAAATTAAAATCCTTACTTCTTGGAAGGCTGTTATGAGGGTTAAAGGAAATTACAGGAGTGAAGAAATTACACAGGTAAAAGGTTCGAAACAGCGCTGGTCGTAGACATGTCCTTTTTGAAAAAATGAGCCAAAGGGTGGGAATATCAAAACAGTAAACATGGTTCTTCAGATTCAATAATAAATAAAATAATCACTTACATTTGTAAAGCAATTTAAAGTTTATAAACCACTTATGATTTAACAAATTGACAGTCTAATCTAAACAAACATTTCTTTCTGCATTAATGCTTAATCTGCAAATATTATTACCTTGTCTTATGAGCTAGCAGCAGTAGAAAGTGTCTGTAAACTTCTAAAATAAGGTATACAGTTCAAGGACTTTATCTCAAGTCATTTATATTAGTGTCATTTCCTTTCTATTATTCCGTGCTAAAAGAGATTTGTAAGACAGGTATGCTAATCATCAACATTCCTTTTTTGTTTCCCCCAAATAGTTCCCATGGTGTGACATCCAGAGCAGTTATAACCATAGGATTAAGACCACTGGTGCCAGTGGGGATGAAACTCAATAGTCTAGTGAACACATGCTGGTGGGGAAGTTCAGAGGAAAGCCTCCAGTGTTGACTCTATACTTTTGCTTTGACAGAAATAAGTGACATTCAAAACAAACCCTGGCTATGTGTCAAGGTTTTTATTTCAATGGGAAAATATTTGGTTATATTATAGTCTCTTACTTTCCTTAGTATACTTGACATGTAGCGGGCAACTATTTATTGCTTTATTGGTTGATACACATTTAATAAGTGATGTTAGTACTGTAAAAGGAAAATAAAAAGAATGCATTTATTTTGAACTTTCAGGTGTATCAATTCAGGTGTATCATTGAATTTCATAGGAGACACATCATTTAAACCTTAATGTAGAGCTTAATAAAACTCTTTACAAACATTATATTGTAGAATAAAACATAGTAATATAAATTTTGCCAGACTTACCAGCAAGTTTAGCATCTGCTCATTATGAATAAAACTGTTTCACTCAAGTCTAGGAACAGCACTAAAATAGACGTAGCTGGGTAAAGTATCTCAATTCTCCATTTCAGTCTTTCCCTTTAAAAAACAGTATCATTTAGATATTCCTTCTGAATAGTATCCTTTCCCTGTAGTATTTCCAATGTTTGACCATTTTTGAGCTATTAAAAAAAAACAACAACTTCATATGGTCCAATCAAATAATTTGAAATCACTCTAGGTGAGAATAACTATGAGACTATGGCTTCCTGCTGGACTCTGGATGGCCATCGTGTGTATGGCCCTTGATTTGTACTGTGGTCAGTGTTAGGTGCTCGTTTGTGAGACGCCGGCCGTAAGGGTGTAAGCAGGTTA
Organism: Micronycteris hirsuta; assembly: GCA_004026765.1. Classification (NCBI taxonomy): domain Eukaryota; kingdom Metazoa; phylum Chordata; class Mammalia; order Chiroptera; family Phyllostomidae; genus Micronycteris; species Micronycteris hirsuta. The sequence continues at coordinate 10,865 of PVJI01007728.1, read as the reverse complement.
GCTTGGGCTCTGCAAAGCAGTCATCACAGGCAGAAACGACCCCCACTCACAGCTTGCTGAGGACACTCTCTCACCACCCAGAAGTTAACTGTCATCCTTTAGTACCTACATTACATCACATTATCTCATACACACACTATTGTCTACAGATAAAATTAGTTCTTCCTTAAAGATGAAAAAGATCAATACTTTAAAAAATATTCATTACAGATATACATGTTAACGCAAACATAGCCTATTCAAAGTACAGACAAGACTTTGAACACAGAAATTTTTGTTTCTCAAAGGTATTTCTATGATAAATTCTAGTATTTCTCCACTAAATTGTAAAATATATGTTAAGTTGTATTTATTGTCTTTAAAACTGGATTCCCTTTCTACAAGAGAAAAATGTGAGTACTGTACTCAGGTCCAGAAGGTCTATTTTTAAACCTGTTGGAATCTCTCTACAAATAGCTTTCTGCAAATAGCTGAATAGAGGACACAGATTAATTCCTTGATCTTAATATCAAGTGAGCTGTAAAATTACTTGTAAGTTAGTTCACTGGGTGGTTTTATTAGTAATAAAAATATTTTAAAAGAAACACCCAAGTTTCAAACCTGTGTCTGCTGAAATGACTTCAACCGCTTCTTAAACCGTGAAGGGAGAACAAAATCACAGCCCCTTGCCAGGAAAGCTAACTCTCCCCTTAAATCCGGGTCCCTTCGTAGAGATGTTTCCTTGATCATCATCTTTGAAAAGTGGATATTTACTTAGCAACTGTCCAGCACGCTTCTGAAGATAGTCAGATTTAATACGCTGTTGATCTTGCTAGGTAGAAAGGTATTTTTTTCTTCTTATCTCCCAAAGAAATTAACTTCAAGCATTGTGCTCTCCCAGCCTCCAGAGACCACAATCCATGCTTGTACTGACATGCAGCTGGTTCTCAAATACAGCCTGTGGCTCCCAATACCTGCTCATAATTTTCAAGTTAGACACACAGCCTGCAATGGGACTGTTGTTCCTTGTAGGTAGCTTTATGTCAAATTGACCTGCACATGTTGAGAATACAGAGCCTTCTGGGAAAGGAAGCACCCACTACTCTGAGCACCAAAGTTAGAAACATTACAGTAAACCTAAAAATAGCAACTTCTCAGATAATGCTAACTTCTTAAACCCAGAGTATGTGAGGTGTTGATTCACATGAATTAGTTTCTCCTCAAGCTAGAAGAGAAAGAACATTTAAAGCATTTTTGACTTTGCTATTTAATATTTTATGAAAAAAAGAACAAGCTACACTTCAAACTCAAAACTATTATTTTAAGAATAGTTTTTATTTCTTATTTGAAGGGAAGCAAATATCCAAAACCCTCTAGGTATATCTCATCAAAATATGGAGAAAAACAAATTTTCATCCTCAAGTGGTAGTATACAAAGATATTTGTTGGTTTCAGATTTGAAAATAAAATTCTTTTTATGTGTTTGCAGACTATGTTAGTCATCAAACATACTTTCTGAGAGTGATTCTAGATATGGAGAGATTTGAAAATTTACTGCCAAAGTGTTAGGAAAGTGGAACAACTGATGCCTAAGAAAGCAGCTTTAGATACATATAAATGAGTGCAATTTGGCTACCATATAAAGGTACAAAAACTGATCAAGTAGCAATGACATCATACATCTTTAATTTGTGACTTTTTCCTTTCAAGGCGCTTTAAACAAATCGCCTTAGATTTTTAAAATATTGTATTGTTTTATCATATATCAAAGCACTGCCTCATAGAGTTATTTACAAGAGACTCTTCAAGCACTCTCTCATGTTTAACATTTAGACTTCAATATTTATGTTCAATCAACCACATTATTGGGCCAATATTTACTTTCTACCTCTAGAAAATATAAACCAAATAGTATTACCAAATAAACCCCAAACCAAAAACATCTTACAACTCCCTTCTACTGAAACTTTGTCTAATTTAGTAGGAATTAAATTCTTTGGTTTTCTATTGTTTCCTACAACTTAAGTTAGCTTTTCTTTATTGATGTCCTTAAAGACATTCTGACAGCACTTCATAATGTGTACATTGGGCTTGTATGTTTAAACCTGTGGTTTTCAAATTTCTTTTTCTTTTTTAAGCTGTGGAATTCTCCACTCATACAGAATCTTACCTGAAAGCTTTCATTATATACTACAGTTGAAAGAGGATTACAGCTGCAACCACTGGCTAATGCTTCCCTGCCCTTCCTTCCCCCACCCAATTTTCTCTCACTGGGCTTACACATTTGCCCTCTGACCTAGGTAGCTTTCCCATTATTTTTTTTCCATATACTCTTGCCTGGAATACTGTTTTTCTTCTTTATTATTTACCTCCAAATTAAAACATCAAAAACAGTTTATGAATGGCACTAGGTCTTTAGACTTATGATTTAATGCTTTTTCAATTAAAGCACGCCCTCTTCTTCCCAACACCAACCAGTGGCTTCAGGGGGTGACTTTTTGTCCCCTTCCTGAGAAAGTAGACAGTGGTTGCCAGGGGTTAGGGGACAGGGGAAGCGACTGCTAATGCATACAAGTTTTTTGGAGGGGAGTGATGAAAATGTTCTGGAATTACATAGTGCTGATGGTTGCATGCTCTTGTTGAAAATACTAAAAGCCAATAAACTGTGTACTTTAAGGGTGAATTTTATACTATGTGGATTATATCTCAATTTAAAAAAAGCCTTTCTCACCTTGGCTCTAACTGGCAGGGTAGTTAAAAAAAGGTAGTAACTTGGAATCACAGACTTTATTTAAAGTAAGAGAGAGAAGAAACTGATTGTAAGCTAATTAATCTTAATTCTAATCTTTACCAGCCTTCTCTTTTATGCCCTAACCTGGTGTCTTTTTTGATGTTTAATAGCTTGTTTTGTTATTAATGCTATTTTACTCTTAAATAATGACACAATGGAGTGGAAGAAGGCCATGTGGTGGTGTTTATCTATAGTTTCTTTGCTCCTGGCCTAATCTTTGAGACTTAACCTCACCAGTTGCAGCAAAATAGAAAATCTAATAAGCACTTCTGTGTCTTTCTTCAATTGCCTCCAAATGATAGGAACACATTCCATGACTATTAAAGGAATATAGCCCATAAATCTAGTATTTTGTTTCTCAGTGTTTCTAGAACTTGGGGGTAGATGTTCTTCCAGGAGCAAGGGGTAGGGAAAGAATTAAGAGCCTACAATTATTCAGTATAATTTTTGGGATCTCTATAATTTCTAATCTTTAAAAAAATTTTTAAAGGATTTAAAAAAGATTTTACTTATTTATTATTTTTGGAGAGGGGAAGGGAGGGAGAAAGAGAGGGAGAGAAATATTAATGTGTGGTTGCCTCTTGCATGCCCCCTACTGGGGACCTGGTCCACAACCCAGGCACGTGCCGACTGGGAATCAAACTGGTGACCCTTTGGTTCGCAGGCTGGCACTCAATCCACTGAGCCATACCAGCCAGGGTCTAGTTTTTTTCTTTTTTTTAAAAAAGATTTTATTTACTAAATCTTAATAAATATAGTGTTTGAGGGGGAAGGGAGGGAGAGAAAGAGAGAAACATGGATGTACTAGAGAAATATCAATCGGTTGCCTCTAACACACCCCCAACCAGAGACCTGGCTCACAACCCAAACATGTGCCCTGACTGGGAACTGAACTGGCAACCTTTCAGATTGCAGGACAATGCTCAAACCACTGAGCCACACTAGAATTTCTAGTTTTTACAGTTCTCTGTCCTTTGTTTTTCTTCATCCTTCTCTCATTCAGGATTTACTTCAAATAGTATTTGTTCATTATACACCATAAGAATTCATTTGGGATCTATAAATATGTTAGACAACTGAAGTTAGAGGGAACAGAGGGTTTCTGATCCATTGACACTGCCATGTTAGACGGTAGCAGTAATACAGAAAATCTTACCAAGTGTCTTCCTTGGTTGTGTGCTTATGTGATTTCTCAGTAATTTGGCATGAGGGCTGAATTCACAGATGTCAAAAAAGATAGCTGAAATTGATGGCGATGGACATTATATTGCAAATATAACAGGTGATGGAGCTGTGCCTCTTAGATGCTGAAGTGCCTTAGGATGTCTTGTTTTCAAGATGGGAGAATTGTGGTATGTTTATTTGCTAATGGAATGGTCTAGCAAAGGGTAGAAATGCATGACTGCAGGACAGCAGAGGATCAATCACTGGAAGAGTGGCCTTGAGTTGATGGGAGAGGATGGGATCCAGAGCATAATTGCAGGGGTTGGCCTTAGGTGACCAGACCACTCATGCATAGTGATGGAAGGAAAGGAAGTGTAGATACTAATATGGCTAGGAGGGCGGCTAAAGGTCACCGCTTTGATTGCTTCAGTTTTCTTAGCAAAATAGGAATCAAGGTCATTAGCGGAGGGCAAGGATGGAAGAGAAAGTGTTAGCAGACAGAGAAAAAAGTATGAAAGTCACTTGCAGAGTGGGAGAGTGAAGGACTAGGGAGGGATATGTATTAGAAGCTGTCAGACAATAGTAACAGCCCTCTGAAGGCTGGTGATCATGAATTTAATGTAAGACTACTCAGTATGGTTGTGTGATCTTTAGACAAAGTCAGTTGCACAAGTAAAAGCTCAGGGTAGACAGAATGAAAAAAGGACAATGAGATGTACAGGTGTTCCTTAACTCTTTAAGGCTAAAATTTCAGAATTTAAATAAACAGCTGGTATGGGGAGGTACTATAATAGGACCTGGGGGTACAACTTTGAAAAAGGAGCACCATCTTCTCAAAATGTCTACAATCTGTAATCAAGGTATTTCCATCCTGCAATAATAACTATACATTTTTTTCTTTGGTTGCTATTTTGCATTGGCTTCAGGTGTACAGCTTAGTGGTTAGACAATCATATACTTTACATAGTGTTTCTCCCAATATTTCTAGTACTCCAATGGCACCGTACATAGTTATTGCAATATTACTATATTTCCTATGTTTTACTTACTTCCTCATGACTATTTTTGCTCCTTAGTCCCCTCCCCTCTTCTACCCAGTCCCCCAACCCCCATCTCCTCTGGCAACCACCAGTTCATTCTCTTGTCTATGAGGCTGTTTCAATTTTATTTGGTTATTTAGATTCCACATATAAATAAAATCATGTATTTGTCCTTCTCTGACTTGTTCCACTGAGCATAATAGCCTCTAGGTCCACCCATGCTATTGCAAATGGTAAGGTTTCATTCCTTTTTATGGCCAAGAAATATTCCACTGTACATATGTACCATAGCATTTTTATCCACTTGTGTATTGATGGGCACTTGGTTTGCTTCTATAGCTTGGCTTTGCAAATAACACTGAATGAACATATGGGTGCATATATTCTTTCAAATTAGTGTTTTGAGTTTCTTTGGATAAACCCTAAGAAGTGGAACTGCTGGGTCATAAGGCAGACCCATTTTTGATTTTTTGAGAAAACACCATACTGCTTTCCATAGTGGCAATATGGAAATCTGCATTCCCACAGACATTGCACAAAGTGATCTATACTCTTAATAGCATTCTCCCCTCTTGCCAGGAAAGGTGATGGGGCATCCGTACAACACTAGATTTTTAGGTTTTAAGAGCTAGATGAATTATTCTACCTTGGTTTACTAAAAGTCAAAAAAATTCATGTTATCTCTGTTACAGAATTTGTCAGCAAGAAAGATAACTTATGATGATGGTTAGCTGTTAATATCTCATAAAATGAATTTTTTTGACTTCAAAAGTAACTGACATTTCCTAGAGGGTCCCTGGAAAATCTCAAGGGATTTGTCTCACACCTTGTAAAAAATATACATTAAACTAATTAGGTTTATTTGGTATGTTAAATTACATGGGAAGCACTCTCAAATAAGTGATGAAAAAACTTTGTGTGGATACATGTTATTAATATCAGTGGTCTAGAAACCGTATGAAATTCCCCCAAATCTGGTATGCTCTAGTATAATGTTATGTCGTAATTCCAATGATCTTAAAATGTGGTATGTTACAGACATAACCAAATTTCCTGGTCAAGTCCATTATAATAAACTCTCAACAGATCTTTAACTGTGGGTATTTTTAAGTCTTTTGTCATTTTAAGCCAGCTATTATTTTTCTCTAATGCTTTTGCAAAAGTGAAATTCATGGAAAAGACCTTACAAAGTACTCTTAACTGCTGGCACTGATGTCAAACCTTAGGTGCGTGTTTTATAACTAAAGAAGGTGCCACCTGACATCTGGGTCTGTGCAAATGCCAGGTGCTTCAAAAACAAATTGAAAAGGAAGAGACAAAGCTGACATCAAGATGGACGGACGGCTTCCTCCCAAGGTGTAGGATCAAAAACATTTCTTTCCATTCCTCCTTCACTCTCTATCCTTTTCCTAGTTTCCTTGCCCTGGCCTGAGAAGATAATACATTGTCCACATATCTCAGGCCTTTGAAAAGGAGGGTAATGCAACCTTCAACTGACTGTTGAATGCTAAGATGCTAGTGATCTTGTAGTTGTTTCTGCCCATTAAAATATCTCCCTGACCCAATGCCACCATTTTTCTGAAATAAGCTTGCTGGATAAACACTTCTGGGGAAGTGGAGACACAGTTCCACAAAATACATAAAGAGGCCACCTGGCTTACAGAAGTATGTCCCTCTTCAGGGTCATTTCTTAACTTACTTGGTTCTTGCTGGCTTGACTTAGGAGGACTCTGGCTCAGGAGTACTCTCCAAACCATGGGCATAGTTTTGTTGTAATAATTATTATTGCCTCCCTAACACAGCATTAAATTTTAAATGTGTGTGGGCAGCCACTGGCCAGCCAACAGATGGTCTTTCTCTGACTGGACTGACAGAAGAGAACAGAAGAATGTAACCAGCTCCAAGAACAGGGGCCTGGCATCACCTCGCACGACTGCTCCACTGAGACCCAGAGACAGCGGTACCTGGGAATCATGCTAAGACCGATATTTTTGATCGAGCCTCCTCAGTAGTCAAGAGCAGCAATTTTCACCTGGTTTGCTGCAAGAGGCACACAGGCATGCAAGAATTTTAAAAAATGCAATACCTGACTATTTAGTCTTTTCCCTTAGATTATCAAATAGAAAAATGACAACAGCCAACACAACTGCTGTCCGGTGTGAATGAATCAAAATTATACCTATTTTTGGGTCAGACTGGCAAAATAAAAAATTTTGGTGTGCTGCACAATTTTAGTAATTAGCTTATGTGCACCATGAGATGAAAAAAGTTTAAAATTGCCGGTCAAGAGGATGAGCAAATGGGGGGACTGTTGAAATACGTTTCCAGGCCCAAGATAGAGCTACTCCTTCCTAGGGTGCCACCTTAGGAAACCAAAACTTAGATAACTTTTGTGTCCTTGTAAATGCTCTGCTCCACCAGAAACACAGTATATTCTTTTTTTTTTTTTTTTAAGATTTTATTTATTTACTTTCAGAGAGAGGAGAAGGGAGGGAGAAAGAGCAATGTATGGTTGCCTCTCACATGGCCCTCACTGGGGACCTGGCCCGCAACCCAGGCATGTGCCCTTACTGGGAATCGAACCAGGACCCTCTGGTTCCCAGCCCGCGCTCAATCCACTGAGCTACACCAGCCGGGCCGGAAACACAATATATTCAATCAGTCAATCCCCAAAGGCCAAGCCAACTCTGGGCCTTCTCACCCAAACAAGGTTGACTATGTGGCCTCAGTCAATCAGATGTTTTCTATTTATTTCTTCCTTTTCTTTTATTCTTTATCCTATGAAAGCTCCTTGCCTTCTGCCCCATTCTGCAGGTTCTCCAAAAAGACACTGTCCACTCATGAAGTGTTAAATAGTTTGTATTATCTAAATTGCCTTCTTTAATAATTTTTTATTAAGTATAAATGACCAGTACCACATTATTGAAATAGGTCCAACTAAAATTCATACTTGGCTATACGTTGACATTAGTTTTACTGTTTAATCTTGACATTAATAAAGCTATTTCTTAAAAACATTAATATTTTAATATGTACTTTTTAGTAATTCAGACAGGTTTCCCCCTTAATTAGTTCAAATTTGTAACGTTTCACTCAACTTAAATATTATAGTTTTTTAAACAATAATCTTCCTCTTTATTTATCTTAAATTCTTCCTCTTTCGTTGACGAACCTCCTCCCTGCTTTCATTCTTTTAACTGATATAGGCGGTAATGGATTCCCCCCCCCCCCGCTTTGTTTTTACTAAAATTAAATTAAAATAAATACTTTTCAAAGGAGGCTAGTGTTTATTATTATAACCTGTGAATAACAGCCAATAGGCTAGTAAAGGCTATAATACCATCTGTTAGTGGTAATCAAATATAATAAAAGATATAATTATATGAATTACCAAAGCAGTATCATTCCTAAATGTTTTAAAAAATTAGTATATTATCTCCTATGCCAAAATATGTCCTCAGTAATCTACTCATCGTAATTATGAAACACTCTGTGACCTTGGCCACATTCCCCTTTCCTTCCTCCACAAGCTGTTCTCTTTTTCTTGTTCATCTCACTTTTAGGCCTATCTGCACACTTCGGCCACTTTACAACCTGCAGGGTCATTTCCTGCCACCTCGAGGCTTTGTGAAAAAAGCATGTACTGAACATTCGCAAGCCAAAGACATAGATAACTTGACACAGTGAGAAAGTTCACATGCAACGAAAGAAAGAATTGGAAATAAAAAATGGACTGAAGTGGAAGTTAAGCTGCTTTAATGGAAAAGTCAGAGATAGATTGTGACTGGAGAGGAAAGGAGACTAAAACTATGTAGATTAAAACCCATTATCAGGCCCAGCTGGTGTAGCTCAGTGGATTGAGCGCGGGCTGGGAACCAGAGGGTCCCGGTTCGATTCCCAGTTGGGGCACATGCCTGGGTTGCGGGCCAGGTCCCCAATGAGGACCATGTGAGAGGCAACCATACATTGCTCTTTCTCCCTCCCTTCTCCTCTCTCTGAAAATAAATAAATAAAATCTTAAAAAAAAAAAAAAAAAAAAACCATTATCAGAACTCAAAAGGAAGGATTTTGAAACTTTGGGCTTATTGACCATTTGTAGTTTTTGCTATCAATAGTGAGGTTTCCAAGATTTCCAACGCCTTTAACAAAACATCACACTGAATCTTATCAGAAGTTTGTTTTGCTGATCTACCGTGAAATAATATTTAGAGCAGGAGTCAGAAAATTTTCCTGTAAATGGCCAGGTAGTAAATATTTTAAGCTTTAAGGTCCCTGTTGTAACCCTCAAACTAATCAGGTGGAGCACAAAAGCAGCCATAAATCTTATGTAAATGAATAATATGTCTGTGTTCCAATAAAACTACAGTTGACCCCTAAACTCAAGGATTAGGGGTGCCAAGCCTCCACACAGTCAAAAATCCCCATTTAACTTCTGACTCCTCCCAAACTTAAATACATACTTATAGCCTACTATTGACTGGAAGCCTTACCAATAACATAGTCAATTAAAAACATATTTTGTATATTATATGTATTATATATTGTACTCTTATAATAAAGTAAGCTAGAGAAAAGAAAAAGTTATAAGAGGCCCTGGCTGATGTAGCTCAGTGGATTGAGCGAGGGTCTGCGAACCAGTTTGATTCCCAGTCAGGGCACATGCCTGGGTTGTGGGCCACGTCCCCAGTTGGGGGTGCACAAGAGGTAACCACACATTGATGTTTCTCTCCTTCTCCTTCCCTTCCCCTTTCTCTAATAAATAAATGAAATCTTTCAAATAAAAAAGAAAATCATAAGAGAAAATACATTTACAATATCATACTGTATCAATACTGTAAGTTTATATACTGTTTACAGAATAAATCACCTATATGTACCTATACAATATTATCTTACATGCTACAAAACATTGTAGATATATTATATGTTTTACTAACACTAGACATCAAAAATGCAAAGATAATGTAAAAAAGAAATTAATATTTATTTACAGGTATAACAATTCATGCATTGATAATGAAGGAGCAGCACAATGATCGCTTTATGGTAGCCTAGTGTAATCAATAGAATTGCTTCGCGGTAGCATAGTCTGCACACTAATGAGTGGTTATAAAATTTTTATGGCACACAGTATTACAGCCATATTCATAATACAGTATTGGAAATACTGTTCACTTAGGAGAAACCACTTATCTGTGATGATATGCTGATACCCAATTTCTCCAATTATTAGAGAGGTGTACTGTACATTAATATAGTTCTTTGAAAGCAACAATATAAAACAGTAGGAAAACACATGATTAATTTTATATTAAATATCACTCACCTCATGACTATGTAAGGATATGCTATCCACTCTCATACAAGTCTTGCACATAATGTTCTACATGATGAACACTCAGGCAATGATGACGACGACACAAAAATGTCTCAGTTTTCTGTCCAGTTATTAGATTCTAACATGAAGACACACATATACACAACAGAACATTATTGTTCATTACGTAGACATGGATCATAAAAATCTTCATCCTTGTCTTTTTCATGTTGAATAGTTGAGGAAGAGGGTTGGTCTTGCTCTCTCGGGGATGGCAGAGGTAGAAGAGGTGGAAAGGGAGGTAGGCACACTCAGTGTAACTTTACAGAAATACATTGTAATTTTGTCTACTTTGTTTTTCATTTCTCTTTCATTTTTCTATATGGTACCAATCCTTCTCCCACCATTTGCTTTCATTTAAAGGCCCATGTCATAGAAAGGTCCACATTATAAACGAGGACAAAAGCAGTCTTGAATAATCGGAACCCTTGTGCCTGACTGTCCAATGTCAATTTGTTTTCTGGCTCTGCCTCTTCTAAGTTTTCCTCCTCATCGTCTGGCACTGGTTCGGAAG
>PVJI01007727.1:19895-76167 GCA_004026765.1 Micronycteris hirsuta | reverse complement strand
TCCAGGACATCTTTAAACGTCCCAACATCCGAGTCATAGGGGTGCCAGAAGGAGAAGAGGAAGACCAAGGGATTGAAAATTTATTTGAACAAATAATGAAGGAGAACTTCCCCAAGCTGGTGAAGGAAATAGACTTTCAGGAAGTCCAGGAAGCTCAGAGAGTCCCAAAGAAGTTGGACCCAAAGAGGAACACACCAAGACATATCATAGTTACATTATCCAAGATTAAAAATAAGGAGAGAATCTTAGAAGCAGCAAGAGAAAAGGAGACAGTCACCTACAAAGGAATTCCCATAAGACTGTCAGCTGATTTCTCCAAAGAGACTTTGCAGGCAAGAAGGAGTTGGAGAGAAGTATGCCAAGTCATGAAAGGCAAGGACCTACATCCAAGAATACTTTATCCAGCAAAGCTATCATTTAGAATGGAAGGGCAGATAAAGTGCTTCTCAGATAAGGTCAAGTTCAAGGAGTTCATCATCACCCAGCCTTTATTATATGAAATGTTAAAGGGATTTATATAAGGCATGGAGGGATATCAACAGGGGAGTGGTAGGGGGAGAGAGGAGGAAAAGGTGCAGAGAATACGTAGCATAAATGGTAGGTAGAAAACAGACAGGGGGAGGTTAAGAATAGTATAGGAAGTGTAGAAGACAAAGAATTTATGTGCATGACCTATGGACAAAAACTAAAGGGCGGGGAATGGGGGGTGGGGGTGAGGGGAAGAAAGGGGGGGAAATGGGACTACTGTAATAGCATAATCAATAAAATATATTTTTAAAAAACAAATCTTTATCAAAATATTTTTTTCTACATGTTGAGCTATTTCACCATTTGAGCTCTCATTAATTAATTTGTTCACTTCTTCCCTTGCTTTTGTGTAACTACATAATAATACCTCCCTGTTTATAAGCTTTGGTTTTAATAATTGCAGTTTGCCATAAACTTCAAAAGCTGATGGTTTTGGTTGATCCCTTTGTTGAATAATTTGATTAAATATTTCCAGCTAACTTTTTAAAAATGCAATACAAATTTAAAGGTTTCTTTCCCATAGTTGACATTTAAGTTGACTTTCCATGTAATTCTTCAAACATTTATAATGTTAAAAGCTCAAACATTTATAAGATCCAATTGATAGTGCAGAGCAAGTACATACTGCCAAGCTAAAGTTTTTGTTTGCTTTTTAACATCAGTTTCATCACATGTACACACAAAAATTATAATTCAGTTACTGTGTACTTACAAAAATATTTGCAATATTTAACCACTATCAGTTTCCATTGAAATCGGCAAAATTTGTTTGGATGCAATTAGGAGTCATGTGTGCACCAAAATCAATTCTAAGTATATTTCTGCTCCATAGGTTTGGTCAGAACATAGTTTTTACCATGGTTCCAGGCTCTGCCAAAATTTGTACTCGTAACAGCAACAATTTCATCTTCAATGTTGAATTTTTTTTTTTAGATTTGATTTTTTATTTATTTATTTTTAGAAAGAGGGGAAAGGAGGGAGAAAGAAAGGGAGAGAAACATCAATCAGTTGCCTTTCACACGTCGCCAAGTGGGGACCCAGCCCACAACCCAGGCATGTGCCCTGACTGGGATCGAACCTGCAAGCTCTGGGTCTGCAGGCCGGCACTCAATCCACTGAGCCACACCAGCCAGGGCTTCAATGTTGAATTTTAAACTGAATTTATCACAGTATTACAATGATGTCAATAGAAGTTCAATGACTTCTGAAAGCTTTACTTTGATTTCATGAATTTTTCAGATGGAAAAAGAATTTAATCATTAACTGGAATTAACTTGACTGATTTTCTACTTGAAGTATCTGATGACCTTGACATAAAACTGGAATTATTTAACTGTTTGCAAAATTCTTCTAACACTAGTGAAGCCAACATTTTAACATCACTTTGTATATGAATAAGAAATCGTGAAATTGAAAATGATTGAAATTAATTTAGAAGAACAGACACTTGATCTAAATGAAAAGTCACACTTCAAAGAGTAATGTGTAAACGTAACCTTTCCACAGCTGCCTAGGTTAAATTGTTTTCTTTGGCCACAATCCTCTTAAAATAACTTTTAACTTTGAAGTAGGTGCTGTTGCTTCTTCAGCAGATGTGTGCCTCTGCTTTTTGTATGTTTAGTGATAGCACTAAAACCCTGGATGTCAACAAACATTTGCGCAACTTTTGTATTTGTAATCAACTATCTTAAGAAAGGAAGGTTCAGGACATTATTTTTCATGAAATATGCTCTTTCAAGCCTTTGACTTTACTTTGTTGTTGCAGCTTTTGCTTTTGAGCTTGTTCATGCTGAAAGTACTCCTTGCACATTTTGAAGTAGCATTTCCTTTCCGGCAGGAGAGTTCGAACTATTTTCTGTATATAGATCTGTCTCAGGACTGTTCAGCCCTTATACCCAACACGTATTTTGTATACACCTAACCTGTAATTTCCTGTGTTTCCCACTGAGGGACAGTCTCATGGCTTTGTGAATCTCTCTGGCCATGGTACACACCTGGGCATAACTGGCTGGTTGGCCAAGTGGCCAGCAGAGACATCCACTTGTCAAAGAACAGAAGGAGTTAGCTCACGTGGGCACGCACTTCCTTTTCACAGCTAGCCCTCTGCATGCTGTTCTTGACCAGAGGTTAGTTGCGTTGCACCTGGAAACAGCTGGGAAAACAGATATCTGCTATCATTAGGCCTCTTTCAGATTTAACCTCATGTCAAGTAAAAACTGTTCACTACACATGGGTCTTACAATGTGACATGGCAGAAGCTAAAAGCACACGGCAAAGGGCTACTCTATGTGATATCTGTGCTGTATAACAAACTTCCCTCATCCGTGGAATGGGAGTAATGATAGGTCTACTCATGAGGGTGTTGTAAGGAGTAAAAGAGGTAATACACATAAATATGCCAGGGGCAAGGGTACTATTTTATCAGAATTAGGTATTATTGTTATCATTATTACTGCTTTCTAGGAAAAAGAAAAAAAATGACATTATGATTCCTTCAACAATTCCTCATTGTTGAAACTGTTAGAAACCAGCACAGTTTCCAGACCCTTCGCTGCCATGAATGCTCCCTTAGTGTCTCTGGGCCAAATGCTCTCCTCTTACAGCTGCATTTCTGCAGATAATACTTCTATTGCTGCAACCAGGAATTAGCTTTCATGGGGAGCCCTATAACATATTTCCTGGTTCATATTAAACCAAATTTTTAAAAAAAAGTGTATTTCACATAAACTGTTATAAGTCGTAGTTTCTCCATTTCAAACTCAAACAGCTGGTTTTATGAAGGTAAACTCAGAATTTTCTATCTACCCCTGAATTTTCCATTTTATCTGATCTTCTTAGTTTCAGTCCATAGCTCTCTTTCTTTCCAGATCTTTGTGATCATCCGATTATTAGCTTTGGATTCTTTGTCATCAAGAACATAGGTTTTGATTCAAATAGTTGTAGGCTTAAATACCAGCTCTACCTTTCATTAACTATATGGACTTGGGCAATTTCAACCTAAGTCTCGGTTTTCTCATCTGTCAAATAGGAATAATAATATGTTTGCATCACAGGATTCTTGGGATGATTAAATGACAAAATAGCTGGTATATCTCTTGATATCTTACTATAGAAATAAAGTACTGCTATAAATATAGTTACTATAGTAACTAACATTAACTGTTTTGTTTATTACTTATTACAATAATTAGTAAAATATTATGATGGAACTCTATTCACCAGGCTAAGGGTGACCCCTGTGATGTCCTAATAGAGACTCTCTTCCAGGGAGGCAGAGGACAGATGAACAGCGACATGTTGACCTATCGACCAGTTTCAAAACCCGACCAGTAAGAAATAAGATCACTTGGTTACAAGAGTCAACACAAATTTTGGTTGGCATTTATGCTCGGCACTTTCATTTTTGATGTGTTATTTTTTTATGCCTTATTCCTATTTTATTCTTCAACTCTTTGTGTCCAAATCAGCGTATCCACCCCAGAAAGTAAGCTTCTGGGCAGAAAACCTGTCTTCGGTCCAGCACCATAAATAAGCACAGGATGGGTGTTCAGGAAGTATTTGATACGATGATTTTCCTGACAGCAGTTAACATTTATTGAATTCCATCTAAGAGCCAGATGCGCAGTAATGATGTCAGCACTTACATGGTCCTTGCCCCGTGCCAGGCGGACGTCTCAATGCTCCACATAAACCTGTCTGGTCCTCTCACAATCCTACAGCTGACACTCCTCTTATCCTATTTTACAAATGAGGAAACGAAGTTCCAGGAAAGTTAAGTTGTTGTCCAAGCGGCAGAGCTGGGTCACAACCAGGGACTGTGGCCCCAGAGTCCATGTCTTTCACTTCTAACTAGGCCACCCCCTGCTGGCACGGACACAGCGCCTCACCCAGCGAGCTCACCAGAAACGGGCGATACACTGGAGGGAGCACCGGGACAGGAACCTGCGGTGTGGAAAGCATGCATCGTAAACATATTGCAAGGCAAGACAACACATTGCAAATGCTGCAAATACTATTCCAGTAAAAAAAAAAAAGCCCCCTATTTCAGCAGCACACACAGAGCAGGCATTCCATATACACGGAGATAACATTCACTGCCCTCCTGGGCTGACAGATTTCCTCTCCCGTTCTGGAGCCCTGTGAAAGTACCCTAGGATATCCCACATGTTCCCTCTCTCTGAGCCCACTTTCTCTCTCTCGCCTTGCTCCCAATGTCTGGGTGGACTTCGGGGGTGGCGGGAAGGAGGGGTGGTGGGGAATGTCACACTGGATCTTGGACGTTATGTCTGAATGTACAAAGCACAGCACTTCTCGGGGCACTTCTCCCTCACTACACAGGCCAAAACACACAACGTGGTTGTCCCGTTCACTACTGTCCTGGCAACCCAGCTCCGTTTATCTTTCCCTTGCCCCACTTTTTTTTTTTTTCCAAAACCCTTTCAACACAGCTTTTCCCATTGCAATATAACGAGGAGGGACAGAGATAGAGGAGAGATGACCGCGCCTTGTCACATTCTCCATGGTGCTAGGTGACCTGCACCCCATGAGCAGCCACCCCCATCCCTAGACCCTGCGCTGCCTGAGTACCCTCCCCCGCTGGCACTGGGCTGGCCAGACTACAGCGTGGTCAGCTGACACTGCCGCCCTTCCCCTTCGCTCCATTTCCCTTTCCTCCTAGTGCTCCTGCCACTGCCCCCACAGCTTCAGGCCCTGTTCCAGCAGCTGCTGAGGACAGTGCACTTCTGCCAATGAGCCACAATGCCCAGGGAATGCCAGAATCTTCCTTAAAATGCCTACCGGGAAAGTCCATTCTTTAGGATCCCAACGCATCCCTCCTCCTTGCAGAGCCACAGCAATGCTCTGGCAGTGCCAGTGTTCCCTTCTCAGGGCTGCGTCTGTGCCTCTTCAAGGAGAAACACAGCACAGTTCACACCGTGGCGTGTGTAACCTGAGACTGAAAGATCAGTAACTGGAGGAAGGGAGCAAGGACCATCTTCTTCAGTCTCTCACAGATTTCCCAGCTCTCCCCGCGTCATCTCCAGGAATGCGTTGCTCGGCTGTTCACTGAAGCCCACAGCTATGACCCTGGTCCCTCCAACTCCAAACCCAGCAATCTTTCCACCAAGCCAGAAAGAACGCTTTCCCAGATCTCTCAGGAAGAAAACCGATTCCTCCTCAACTCTCTCATAGCACATTGTGAAAACACCCCCACCACCCACAACCTCAATTCCTGCCATAGCTGCGTTTCTTCATTACTCCCTGGGAGGGTAAGGCCAACGTCTTGTTCATCTTTACAGACAAGCCCCTCTCTCCTATCCTGGAGGTCCTCAACAGTATTTGCTGTATGGGTGTACAGTAAGACAGACAAGAAAGCTTTCATTAATATTCAGGACCAGGCTCAGACATAAAGGGGGTTGGGGACAGCTTGCCTTTTTTCCTAGGAGATCTGGTGCTAATATGACCCACCGACCCAGCACCACTGAAAACGTAACAGGTATCTCCTCCTTCTGTCCTTCTGTGGGATTTAGTAACAGCCTCTGTGATAGCACTTATCACAGCATGTCAGTACAATTTTTGTGTTATTTCCGTACTGGACTGTGACTTCATCAGGGATAGGAAAGCATGCAAGTCCTGTGTGATAGGTGAATAATAGTGCTGGACAAATGCTTCTTGAATGAATGAATGAATGAATGAACTGAAGATTGCACAAATGAGAGTCTCCGCTTTCAATAGGAAGTAGGGTGGGTTGACATTGGAGGTTGTCAGAGTCTTAAATTAGTGGAATGCTGGCATTTAAAGACACTTCAGGGAAAAAAAAAAAAAGCCCTGGCTGGTGTGTCTCAGTGGATTGAGCGCAGGCTGGGAACCAAAGGGTCCCGGTTCAATTCCCAGTCAGGGCACATGCCTGGGTTGCGGGCTGGGTTCCCAGTGAGGGCCATGTGAGGAGCAACCATACACTGCTGTTTCTCTCCCTCTCTGTCTCCCTCCCTTCCCCTCTCTCTAAAAGTGAATAAATAAAATCTTTAAAAAAATAAAAAAATAAAGACATTTCAGAAGTGAAGCCCAGCTCCTCATTTAACTCAGGGGGAAGCCCAGGGGAATTGAGCAAGTTGCCCAAAGTCACACAGTTAATCATGAGAACAGGACCACAGGCCTTCCCAATTCAGTGAGTCCCTTTAAGAATTTGAGACAAAAAAGAGGGAAGACTTAGGAAGCTCCCAAAGTGACCTCCTTTCTCCATCAGGCCAGGCTCCCCTAGAAGCCAGCCCTAAGCTGCTGTCCTTTCCCAGAGACCAGGCGTGGGAGGCGGCCCCAGGAAGTAGGAAGGGTCTGGGCTGAGATGGAAGAGGAAAACTTCCCTACCGATGTCCTCTTCCTTTTCTCCAGCAATTCCTTCCACTCTCAGGATTCTTCCTGCACGTGAAAGTTTTTTAGTCAAGGAAGTTTCATTACAAAATTATTTACAGTAGCAAAAATTTTACCCAATATAAATGTCCAAAGTAGGGGAACAGTTAAGTAAATCATGATACATTGTACAATGACATTTGTACATGTCATTGATATTTCTTTATTGAAATATCATACTTGGATAATATAATGAATTCACACCTGACATGAAAAATATTAATATTAACTAACATTTAATGAGTGATAAGTCTATGCCAGACACAAACTAAGATGTATCTATATCTAATCTTATAGATATAAATTTTATAGAGATATATATGTTTTATAGAGATATACATAATCTTATTTAGTCCTGACAGACATCTTGTGAAGGAGACACCGGTGTTACCTCCATTTTATGAATGCGGACATTGAGGTTTACTGGCCAAAGCTAATACAACAAGTAAAAGCAGAGCTGGAGATTTCAGAAAATGTTTTTATTATAATGTTAGGTTTTTAAAATCAGATGTGCAACTTTATGTATTATATTATTCCAACCACCTATGTAATTAAAAGGAAATACCACCAAAAGTAAGTGTCCATGGCTAGTGGGAATATATGTACCTTTTGTTTTCTAAGGGTGCTCAATGTGTTCTGAGTATTCTACTCTAGGGAACTGTTCCGTATGGTATGGGGAATGTAGCCCAGCCCCTACTCGGAAAGGCCAGTGGGGAGCGAGTCGGCACACAGGACCCAAACCCATGGATAGGTTTTCCCGTGGGGAATCAGGCCTGCATTGTACCTAGGCTGCTTTGAGGCTTGTTTTTGATAAAACTCCCTCACCCTGGATTGAGGCACCAAATGTTTACTGCTTATTTCTAAAGTAACTTCCTAAAGTCTTGTGCTAAACCTCCCAAGTATGGAGTGTGACCAGTTCAACCACTTTTCCCCTGGATCTGCAACATCCTTCTCTCGGAAGTAATTACCAACATTCTTTCTTTTGTTATCTGTAAAAGGTAATCACCTACAGCAAACCTGTGCATAGTAAATGAGGACCATCCTCGATGTAATGTGCCCAGAAAAGCAATAAAAGCCTGTCCAGGCAGGGGTCGGGGCCCTCTCTCTCACTCAGAGAGCAGCCATGCCTCCCCATTTTCTCCACAGGACTCTGCAGTCCGTGTAAATTTGTTCCCCGCAGCCACAACACACAGACCCCGCAGGCCAGAGTCCACATCATTCTACAATGAATACATGTGTTCTATTATTGTTTGTCTTGTTTATTTATTTAAAGACACAATAAAAACTTTTGTAAAAGTATTGCTCCTAGGAAAAGGGCAGGCGCACCACCAGAATTTGAGAACGAAGAAAAGGGGGAAGCACATGGGAGGGTGAGAGGCTGGGCCAGTCTGGCTGCCCTGCAGCCCACTCTCGCCTCTGCCCCAAGATCGACTTCAGGCCCTGCCCTCACCAGTAAGAACCACCCCAGCTGGGGACCTGGAGGAGGCAGACAGAAAACCTACACAGAATAATCTATATCATAAGTGGTAAATATGGAGATAAATATAAAAGACATTTTTAATATTTTAAGTTTTTAAATGATAATTGACTTTTAAAACAAACAAAAAAAAAGTACTCTGACATTTATACCATATGGAGAAGTAAAATCCATTGCAATAAGAACAAAGAAGGGCAGGGGAAAGAGGAAGTAGTATAATTGCTGTAAAGGCTTTTAAATTTTATGGGAAGTAGTATAAAATCAACCTCCTACCTAACCCTCTAACCCTGCACTACCTTATTCCCTCAGGTCCCAATGAACTCAGTCTTTGTCTTCATCATCACTTCCCTTCCCTAAGCTTCAACTCTGCTAGAATCACTTCCAATTCAGCAGGACCCCGTGACCACAACATAGAACCACAGATGCTGCAGTGTGAAGAGCTGGACATTATCCATCACAAAACTTCACCTTATAGATAAAGAAAGAGAATTCAGACCCTCAGCTCCTTTCCCTGCAGTGATGCTCTTCCCATGATCCTTTGCCTCCAGGACCAAGGCTCCACTTGCCTTGCCAATCCCTGTGCTATGCAAGCATCTCCGTTCACTTTCTCCAACTTCATCTTTGTATACTCACTGCTGCCATTAATTGCTTAAGAAATTCACTAATAGCCCGGCTGGTGTAGCTCAATGGATTGAGCGCGGGCTGGGAACCAGAGGGTCCTGGTTCAATTCCCAGTCGGGGCACATGCCTGGGTTGTGGGCCAGGTCCCCAGTGAGGGCCATGTGAGAGGCAACCACACATTGCTCTTTCTCCCTCCCTTCTCCTCTCTCTGAAAATAAATAAATTTTTTAAAAAATTAAAAAAAAAAAAGAAATTCGCTAATAACGTCAAGAAACTCTATTGATATTTTCTGCATCAAACCTCAGCCAAGGCTTCAATCATTGCTTTGCATTCCTTTTGTTCACCTTTACTTAACTTCTTAATGGAATTTATAACTTCAGCCTCAGATGCTTACCTTTCATTTTCCTGTATCTCCCCTTATCCTCTTTCCTCCTGCGGCAGACTTTTGTAAAGTTTTTGTTTTCTGACATTGGAATCTTCCATACACCCTTCTGTGTTGGAGACTTTCCCATTGTGGTAGGCAGACTTCTAAAATCATCTCCAAGGTTCCTAGCCCCCAATGCATACACACCTTCTCCCAGTTATTCAGACACAAAAGCGGTGAACTCCCAGTTATTCCAACACCAATTTCAGTTGTAATTAAATTCCCATGTCAATTGACTTTAAAATAGGGAGGTTATCCAAGTCAGCCTGACCTAATCACGGTAACCCTTTAAACCTGGGTCTAGAGATCAGCGACAGAAACTCAGGGAAATTTAAATCACTGAGAGGTATTCAATGCTAGAGATACTCTCCATTGCTGGCCTTGAGGGTGCCAGTAGCCTCTGCTCTCAGGGTGGTCGCTAGTTGACAGCCAGCAAGGAAACGAAGGCCTCACTATTACAACTACAATGAATGGACCTTTTCCACAATTACGTGAATTTGGAAGAGGACCCCAAACTCTAGATGAGAAATCAATCTGACTAATACCTAGGTTTGAGTCTTTAAAACCCTAAGCAGAGAACCCAAGGATTCTGACCTACAGAACTATGTTGTTTTCAGCCACTAAGTTTTTGGTAGTTGGTTACACAGCAGAAAAATCATGCCCACCTATTTCCTTCGGGTGAAAGCAGAAACCAGTCCTCTGTAGGATGTAGGCATGTGGTTCAGGTTATGTCTCTGTTAAAAACAAGACAACGGTCCCAAAGTAGAATCCCTTATGCTAAGCCTCATGTCATCAAACTAAGACTTAATTAGTTTCGCGTCTCCCAGAAATGGAATCTTAAATCAGTCAATCAGAAGTTGCCTGATCAACACTAGTTAAGGTTCTCTACCTGATAGGCCCCCACCATCCCCTAAAAATAAAGTAAATTTGCAATAACCAACCTGATTTTTTGCCTCATATAACGTTCTCGTTCCCGCTCTCTTCTGCCTGTAAGTCTTTTGTTTTGTAAAGCCCCTCAGAGCTCCTTTCTACCTGCTAGATAGGACACTACCAGATGCGAATTGATTTTTGCTCAGATAAACTTAAATTTTTAAATAGGCCTCCGTTTGTCTTTTAACAATTCCAGCGGGAGAAGAGGGAACTGAAGGAGACTCCTGTGGCCCCGAGGACCAATGGGCAACCAGGCAGAGATACCTGTGGAGCCCCTTCGGCTCGCTGCTTTCTCTCTGCGTCCAGTGGGGAAGTCCCTCTCGGATCCTAGCTCTGCAGCTTTTGCATGAGGAAATTTCAGGCTTCATTTGAGCATTACTTTTTCCGGACTGGTTCCGGAAACCGGCGGGAGTCAGATTGGGTCCAACCTAGAAACCAGTCCGGGTAGGACTGGGTTCTACTTTGAGATCGGACTGGGTTCTACTTATAGATCAGACTGGGTCCAGTGTGAGGCCTCAGGTGAGCAAAATTTTAAGGCTGAACAATAGGTTAATCTTACCAAAAATAATCTGGAATTGCACAGGCCGCAGTAGAGAACTTTTAACCTAGACCCGCTTACTCATGTTGCCCTAGAGAAAGGGTGCTCTCAGCCAGGCACTCCCTATGAAGGGTAGAGGAAAAATTATGTTTACTCCTCTACAGTTTTCCTGACCAGTAGGAGACCCACTGAAACACCCTGCTCCCTCCCAATCCTGCAGACAGCATCCTGGGAAAACTGGCAGCAGCCAGCAAAGGGTGAACATTCTCAAAGTCAGCTCTCCTGACCATGGCCTCACGTGCACTCACTCCTAATCTGCCAGAGGAGGCTAATTTTGAATCGTGAAATGCCTCCTGGTAATTCCTGTTTGAGTCTCTGGCTCCAGGCTGGAAAGGGGACAGCCATGGAGGTCAATTAAATTGAAGGATCTGTGACCGCACAGGTGGTTCTATTTCAGTTACCCCTGCCTTGTGTCCCTTTCTTTGTTCAGAGCCTAGACGAAAGCTTCTGCACATTTGGATTTGTGAGGCTATGATCAGGAACCTCTCCTTACTTAACTCTTAAGATATTGCAGAGTCTGCTGCTAAAGCAATAATAGCTGCCCAGGAAAAATCTCTAGACTCTCTGACTGAAGTTGCTCTTCATACTAGGATAACCCTTGATTACCTTTTACCTGAGCAGGGATGTGTTTATGCTATGGCCAACACCACTTGCTACACTTGGATTGGAATTTCTGGGGAAACTGAGCCTCAGCATCACAAGATCACTGAACAGACCACATGGCTTAAGAAAGTGACTACTTCAAATGGAGTCTTTCTTTGACATACTTAATTCTGATTGGTTCAGGTCTTGGAAGCCACCACTCCAAAGTTCATTCCAGACATTGGGAATTATCCTGCTTATAATAATCATAGTAGTCTTCCTGGTGCATTGTACGCCCTCAAAACCTTTAAATGCTTGCTCATGGCCACTAACCACTAATCAAATGATCTCCCTAAGAATAGAACATCAGAAAAGCAACAAAGAGAACAACCAACTTAAAGAATGTGATGACCTGTGAATGTCACACAGGAATTCAGCAAAAACATAAGAACTACAGAGCAGTAGCTGAAAGTAGCATTTATGCCTTAAATTTATACATTATCTCTCAGCTATACTGAGAGTCTGTTCGAAAGGGGGGAATTGTTAAAAACAAAACAAGGGTCCCAAAATAGAGTCACGTATTTTTCGCCATGTCACCAAACTGCAACTTAAAGTTTCTGCTCTGCACGAAATGGAAACTGAAGCCAGTCAATCAGGAATTACCTGATCAACACTACTGAGGTGACCTGCCTGGTAGACGCTTGCTGTTCCCTAAAAGAAGGTAACTTTGCAATAACCAACCTGCTCTTTTTGCCTCACGTAACTTCCTTGTTTCTGCTCTCTTCTGCCTGTAAGTTTCTTATTTTGTACAGCTCCTTGGAGCTCCTTCCCATCTGCTAGATTGGATGCTGCCCAATTTGAATCAATGTTTGCTCGGATGAATGCTTTAAATGTTTAATATGCCTCAGTTTATCTTTTAACACCTCTCAAATCCACTTGCGCCATATTCAGGCGCCAATGGCCTAATAACGAGGGACTGTGATCTCCCTCTCCCAGGGGTGTCAGAGGCAGCTGCTGGAAGTCGAGCCCCCACTGTAGAGGTGAGGACCATACCGGATACCGGCGGTTTGCCAGTGGTGAACAGTGGGCACCGACATTCCCCAATCTTTATCCTGAGTAATCCATGGCACTGAAACATGTCGGGTTTCCTCTTTATTCACTTGTTCTACCAGACAGGTGAGTTGTTGAGATGATTCCAGTTCTAGTCTTTGTCTGGCTCTAATTGAATGAGACACCCTGAGTGATAATCACCTAACACTTAACTCAGTCAACCCTATGAACCATGACAAATAACAGTAATTAAATGATTCTTTTGGTCTGTTTTATGCCACAAAGTTCGAGATGGCTTGTCATGCAGCAGATGAGTTTATAGTCTAGTGGAGGAGAGCAGCCATTGAACAATTATTTTTAAAAAAATTCAATTATAAGGGTACCACGAAAGTCTCTCGTCCCCTGACTCACGAGACACTACCCCATCCTGGCTCTTCTCTTCCTTTTCCAGTTTCCTTGTCCTTATTAATGGTGTCACTGTCATGACAAAAGCCGAGGCTGATGTATTAGAGTCATTCTTGATCCATTTTCTTCATACCCACACTCAATCAGTTATCATATCCTGCTGATTCTCTTGCCAAAGGTGCCTCCCTTCTGGCTGTCTCTTGCTGACCACACCACCACCTAGGCCCAGTTCAAGCCCTCAAAATCTCATGCTGGGTTTACTGAAATAACTTCCCCAATTGGCCATTCACCTCCTTGCCTATTCACGGCTGTCAGACATCCCCTATTTTTCCCTCCCCTGCTAAAAAACAAAACAAAGCAACAAAAAAACTGTACTATCTCTTCACTGCCTGAAAAATACAGTCCAAATAGCTCAGGCTCTTTGAGATCTGCTGCAGACCGATGCTCTAGCTTTGCTCCCTAAACAGTTCTATTGCCTGCTGCACTCAGACAACCTGGACTTCTCACTATGCTTTGAGCTCACCCCTCTTTGACGCCTCTGAGCTCTCATTCTCTCTATTTAAAATGTCTTTTTCCTACCCCATCCATCCAGGAGTCTACCCGCTGTGATCTGCCAAAGCTCCTGTGGCAGAGGTGGTCGCTAGTCCTGTGGCTAGGTACTAATGATGGCCGTGGCTGAGATGGGGGGCTGCCCACTGTTTCACACAACAGGCGTTAGGGTTAGTGCTGAGCTCATGGCCAGCTGGACACTACAGTTCTGACCCTTCCAATACAGCTTGACACAAACATATGGCTACGTTCCGGAAAAAGGAATATAACCAGAAATGGTATGTACCCCTTAAAGGACTAAGCATGCTCTCCCCTGGCCTTTTTTCTTTTTTGCTGGCTGGGATGCGGTCAGGGCTGGATCAACTATCTTGATTTTAGAGATGAAGCCACATGTTGAAAAGGAAAGAGATACAGTCTGACCTCCTACCTCTGGACAGACAGAACACGCTTCTACTGTGCTATGCTCCTGGATTTGGGGTCTCTTTGCTACGGCAGTTTAGTCCACATCCTCGCTAACACAGTGGTTAATCTTTATATGGAGAGTTTGTTGTGTGGGGGACATTGTGAGTCTCACCCTTCAATCCTCACAACAATATTATGAGGAAGATAATATTAGAGACGAGGCAACTGACACTCAGAAAGGGTTTGCAACTTGCCTAAGGCCACACAGCTAGTAGGTAGTGAAATTAGAACTCAAATGTAGGCCAGCTGATTTCAGAAACTCTACTTTTAATAAGTACTTGTTCCTTTGCTCTGATCCACAGCCATAAAGGCATAGACAGACCTCATTGTGGTTAGCCAAGTGTCCTCATAAATACTTAGGAAAATGTGTTGTATATAACGGATATTCAATATATGTTTGTTGGATGCATGATTGATTGGTTTTAGGACAATCGTCTTTTTAGAAGTTTCTAACTATCATATGATACAGTTGTTTCTGGCTAGCCAGCAGCCCTGGATCCCTATTTTATACGACGCTCTCAGAGAATTTTCTCGCTGAAGAATACCGTTTTTGCAGCACCTTTGGTCCAAGTCTTTATCCATTCTATACACAATGAATAGAGAACCTACGAGTGTAGCAGGCAGTTGGGGGAAGCGTTCAGTCTGTTGCGGTCGTCTGTACTTATTTACACAGCTGTTCTTCCCCTGGTTCAAGCAGAAGACTGGCTCAGAAATCAGAGATGGAAATAAAATTAGGGGGCTTTTTGAAGACTGCTGTGCAGTATCCTACATCCTGGGCTCTCAGCAGGGATGTGGGGTTCAGGGACTTTCAAAGTCTTCCTTTGTGCTGTGTTAAGGGTCCTAGTACAAAGTGAATAGTGCCGAGCGCTTGGGGCTGTGGGAGAGGTTATTATGAAGTACTGACGTCCTGCTGAGAGGGCTGAATGTGCTCCCTTCTTCGGGGCTCTTATCTGGAGCCCTTCGCGAGAAAGGGAACAGATGAGAATGCCTGACTGTTCTAGCGTTGCCTTCAGGGCTCTCCTGGGAAAACTTGTAGCAATAAACACAAATCAAGAGGAAAGTAAAGAATGATTTTTTTAAAAGGTCTTCAAACAGCCAGGCTTTATTTTTTCAAGTGGGGGTACTAAAAGAAGAATTTAGAGCCAACTTTCTAATTAAGTTCCACGGACCTCCCAAAATACAACACAGATGCTGCCATGCACATGAACAAGCTCTTCAGTGGAGTGTGCTTGAACTCTGTAGCACTGAGAGAGAGAACGGTTTTTAAAACTCAAAACAAAAACAAAGACACATAAAAACCAGCACACACACAGAGCGAGCGAAAGATCGTAAAAGCTTGTTGTAACCCCGACCTGCACTAGTTCTCTGGGAAGTCATGCGATAAAGCTGACCTGCTTTTCGTCGGTACGTTCAAAGATAAACTCCCTCTTCTCTTTTGATTCTAATGATGTCTATTTAAGAGTGTTTTTTATTTTCTAGGAGCACCTGCTGTATTAAGATAACAGTTTAAAAGTAAGCACCGTTTTGTTTCAGACATCTGTTTGAGAATGAGGCCCCTGCCCTGGGATTCGTAGGCCCTGTGCCTCAGGGCTGAGGAGCAGTTTGGAGGGGCGAGAGGGGTCGGCCACCCACAGGAACATGGGGCTTAGGAGGAGCTGGAGGATTATTGAAGACGCAGGTTTGACCGACTGGTGGGCAGTCTGAGTGCAGCCAGATCTCATGGGATAGGAGTAGAATTCGTAGAGGGTAGATGACTCACCCTGGCTTCCAGTTCAATTATCAGAGAGGGTGCTGGGTCTCTCCCCCCACCAGTTTTAGGGTCCACAGCAATAATCCCAGAGATTCCATCAAGGACATAAAAAAAGCATTGTGTAAAGGGAACCACGCATGCAAGTTGGTATCATTTGGGGGTTAATTAATCTGAGGTAAGTGGGTGGGAAGAAGTGAGCTGTGTGATAGATGCCAAGAAAGACAGATGCTGCTGCCTTGAAATTAGCACCACTGGAAAAAGTTGAACTCAATGTCCGAATTCTAACGGGAAGCAGTTGAAGTTTGGACTGAGGATTATTTGCCTGTGAGATTGTATTCAGACATTTGTAAATCATTTCAATGAAGAAAAAAAGTCAGTGGAGAAATGCATCTTTACGAGTTCTCTCAAGTTTACATTGGGCTGAGAGAACATACCGTCGTAATTAATGCAGGAGATCTGCTGAAAGCAACAGGCTTTGAGTGTGGAATGAACTGAGGAGGAAGATGAAGGTTTCAGTGTTTCTTCTTAACACCTCTGGGTATTATGTCTCTCATCTTAAAAAATGAAATAATTTACTCCTATCAGCGTCAAACTGTCAGAAGGGAAAACCTGTTGCCTTTCCTATGAAAGATAACTTCCAAGGGCTCTTTCCAACCCCTCACTTACTCCTCCTCTTTCTCCTTCTCATCCTCCTACTCCTCTTCCTTTGGCAAATTTGGGAAAAATAAAGTAGACCCTATTGACTCCATTTTTCCTTGTTCTTGGAAGCAAGCAGGCCAGGAGGAGCCCTGATTCCAGAAGTCCTACCTGGCAGCTCCCATGTCAAGGGGCCGTCCCTGGGCCAAGGTTGTATGTGGCTCAGGCAGGAGACAGGGGTGCAGGGTATCTGCTGAGATCTGAGTGTCAGTTCATAAGCCCATTTGAAGGTCATTCTCTGCTATCCAACTCAACCTTGTTCTCTAATACAGGTTATATTTTGATTTCTCATATGCCTAATTCTTTAGCATTTTTTTCTCAATTTGTTCAGAACCTGGACACAAAGAAGAAGTGATATATTGTATATTGAAAAAATCCCAATAAAATTTTGGGATTTAATGAGATATTGGAATGTATAAGTTGATTTGATATAAGTGCATGTGGAAAAATGATCAAGCAAGAATAGCCAAGACAATTTAAAAAACAAGAATAGTAAAAGACGGTCTCAAAAAGAAAAAGGACGCCTTGTTGTCTGCCATTAGGTGTGGCCATTGCGGTTTCACTCTGATTCCCACTCTAACTTCAAACAATCATGTCCTCATTTTTTAAAATATTCTATTTATTTTTTTAGAGAGGGGGGAAGGGAGAAAGAGGAGAGAAACAATTGATGAGTGAGAGAAACATCAGTCAATTGCCTCTCTCATGCTCCCAACTGGGAACCTGGCCTGCAACCCAGGTGTGTGTTCTGGTTGGGAATCGAACCAGCGACCTTTTGGTTTGCAGACCAGCACTCAACCCACTAAGCCACACCAGTTGCTCTATAATTGACCACTCTAATTCATTATAGTAAAACTAAAACAAAAGTCTTTATATTATAAAGCTACAATAATTTAAACTATAATATTGGCATGTTGAATATGTGGATAGCTCAATGGATTAGAGTGTAAAGTCAAGAAATGGACCGTGGAAATATAAGTATATGTGGAAATTTAAAAGTTATAAAAAATGGCATTTAAATTAAATTTAGAATAAAAAGGTTATCAAACAAGTTGTATTGGGGGTAGCTGAGGGGAAAAATTAAGTTGGGCCTTTCCTTTATGGACAGATAAATCCAGACAGATTAAATGTTTAAATTCAAAAAGTAAAATATAAAATTTCAAGAAGAAATCATTGTAGTCTTTTTTATTATCCTGCAGCAGAAAATTTTTCTAAATACCTAGAAGTTCCCAGAAACCACAAAAAATAAAGATTGATCATTTCAATTAGATAAAAATTGAAATTTATATGTAGCAAAATCCATCATAACCAAAACCAACAGAGAAATGACAAACTGGTGGAAATAATAGAATTTTTTTAAATCACAAAATAAAGGCCAAAATTCTCTAATACAACCATTCTATAAAACAAGGTGAGGGCTAAAATAATATTAGTTCTTTTCCTCCCACATTTTGAGTTCTTCTGGCTGGGCTAATCATCAAATTAACAGAGACAGATTAACATGAGAAAATCAAGGTTTTAATACATGCACATGGGGAATTCACATGAGCATGGAAATTCCAAAGACAGTGAGGTAACACTGGGTATATAAGGCATTTTGGACAGAGGAGAACAGGGAGGAAGGAGGTACTGGATTTCAGGAGTGAGAATGAGTGATTTGCAGGTAGTTGAGGAAGAGGGGACTGTACTTGGCAGGAAAAGTCTTGCTAGGTGACTCAGAGACAGTGGGACTGGGGTACCTCGCCAACAGGCCCCTGCTGGAAGCCTTCTTTTTACCATATTTAATTCAAGTGAGGCTAAGGCAGGCAGCATCCTAAGTTCTCCTTCCTGAAGCAGGTTTCTTTCTCTTTTTTTTAATCATTTTTTAAATTAATGTTCGAACAGTTGTCTCCATTTTCTCCCCCCACCACTTTCCCCCACCCCAGCCACTCCCTCCTCCTACCCTCAGTCCTACCCCGCTTTGGTGAAGCAGGTCTCTCGGTCTAAACCTCTGGGGCAGGAAATGGGGGAGGGTCAAAGTTTCTTTCTGAGTGTTGTTTCTTAACAACCAACCTAAAATCAATATCCCCAAAAGGCAGCTTCAGGGTGGCAAAATTTTAGTTCCATTCAACATAAAAAACAACAACAACAAAACCGAACAATTCAGTGGGTAAATAGGCAAAGGATATGAAATAGAAATGGCTCTTAAAGATAGGAAAAGATGCCCAGTATCATTCATCAGAAGAAACATATAAATAACTCTATGGTGACTTGGGTTTTTTTTTTTTTTTTTGCCTATTAAATTTTGCCTATTAAACTGGCAAAAATTTAAAAACCTGCATAGAACAGTGTGCGGAGGAACGAGTAGTACCCACGTGTCATGGGCCGGAGCATAAATCCACACATTCTCTATGAGAATAATTGGACCATATCAGTTATAAATATGAGAATCTTTTGACCTGAAACTTCTCTTCTGGATTGTATTCTACCAATGTATTTGGATGTATGCAAAAATACATAAGGTATTTACTACAACACTGTTACAAGAGCAAAAGATTGAAAACTACCGAAATATTCATTATTAGGGAACTGATTAAATAAATTATGATAGAGCTCAATAAAACATAAGCTCTATGTGGAAAGGAATTTTTATTTTGTTCACTGATATATGAGAGCTTAGAAAAGTGCTTCACACATGGTATTTCCATAAATATTTGTTGACTATATCCATACAATAGAATTCTAAGTAGAAATAAAAGAGAATAAGGAACCTTCTAAATACAGATGTGAAATGATATCAAAAATATATTAGGGAATAGGAAGGTGAAAAACAACATGTATTCTATACTATTTTGTATGTGTGTCTGTACAGTGCCTATATTTGCTTGTATATACATAAATATTTCCATTTTTAATACTCAACCTTTTGTTTACCATATTTTAGTAGCTTTGTGTCTTTAAATTGATTTTTTTTTTCCTCACCAGAGGACATGCTTATTGATTTCAGAGATGGGGAAGGGAGGGAGACAGAGAGGCGAGAGAAACGTCAATGAAGAGAGAAACATCGCTCAGTTAGTTGCCTCTCATACAAGCCCTGATGGGGGACTGAGCTCGCAACCCAGGCATGCGTCCCGACCAGGAGTGGAAACCGCAGCCTTCTGGTTTACAAGACAACGCTCCAACCCACTGAGCCGCACCATCCAGGGCTGAGTCTTTACAGTGTGAACCCTGTGAACACATTCACTATGCAGAAGATAAATACGATTTAAGCCATTAAAAAAATAAAAAATAGTTCACCATCTTGATTGTGGTCATGGTCTCATGGGTGTGTACACGTGTCAAAGCTTATCAGATTTTACTATTTCAATATGAAGTCTATTGTATATCAGTTACATTTCAGTAGAGCTGCTTTAAAAATATGGTAAATGAGGAAAACATTGACCATTCAAAAAACGGTGTTGGAATATTTGGCTACCATTTTAGGAGATCAATTTAAAGTTAGATCCTTACGTCACAGCCGTCATGAAAACGAATTCCAATTGGATTAAAGTGCTGGATGGAAAACAAAAACAAAACCCTATAAAAATTGTTAGAAGATGTCAACATAAGAAACCTCCAGACCTGTAAAAATTTTTATGAGTTCGCTTGAGCCAAATTAAGAATTGCTGGGAAGCAAGATGTCAATGGATTGAGAACATGCTCCAGAGAATGGAAGTTTGGCACCTCATTTTATACATCTCAGTCATGGGAGGAGGCACAAACATGAAGTTCATTAGTGAAAGATTAGGGAGGTGGGAGAAAGCAAAAAAAAGAAAAAGGGAAAATTTCTGGGAGTGGATGAAAAGTAAAACAAATAGACACGTTACTTCTCTTACAAAGGTGGGTATGGTATAGTTAACAGTTAACAATTAACACGATAACAATAACAATGAAGGGCTTTGTGGTCTCCTGTTCTGGTGGGAGATTGTGCTCTGAGGGGTCTGGAAAAAGGAAATTACCCTGACATTCCAAAGGTATGTTATCATAGATGCAAAAAGACAATAGGCAGGCTCAGTTAAAGCAAAGATTGGCCTTTGTCAAGAAACTACCGGCCCAGGACAGGACTACCTGCCATGATCTGTTTCATTATGTTGCCAGTGGACACCAGGTCCTTACACAGAGTCACAGGAAAAGCATTTCCTGAGACCTACGCATAGGAGGATGAGGTGTGGTTGCAAGGTTCACTGAAGCTGCAGCGAACACAAAGGACTGCCCTCAGGAGCCTGCAATCTGGTCTCTTCCACCACCAGGGGACTCAGCACTGTCCTGCTGTGGACTAAGTCCAGCCTTGTCTTCACCAAGCCCAGAAGAGGGGCCAGCGGCCAGAGATTCTATGCCATCAGCTCAGTCTCTGTCCCCATCCAGTTAGCTTAGTCTCTCTTCCCAGCTGTGCTCTGGCCATCACTGCTCTGCTGTCCCCAGGCCCGGCTGGGAGCCCATGCTTGGGTCCCTGCTGGTGCTAGGGCCACGTGGCTGCTACGGAGAGAGAACACGTGAATGAACAGCAAATGAACACGTGCTGCCAAGTGAGGGGTCTTTGTTAAGCTTTGATTATATTACTTCATGCTTTCAAACTGACCACTCTCTTTTCCAGTCCTTTGCATGCTTGTTCTGGGCCCTCCCCCAACCAATCCAGTCTTTTTCCCAGACTAGACGCCTCCCCTTTATGGTTGCCATCTTGGCTCCTACTGCACATGCCTCAAAGTAGAAGGACCGCCAACCTAGCCGCCTTGGCTTTTACTGGGCATGCGCCCAGCAAAGGGACTACCCTCTCATGCTCCCAATAGTCTGGGCAGGTGGACCAGTTATACGCCACGGAGATTGGAAAGCGGCTCCTTCCTCCCTACAGAAGCCCGGAGGACAGCGGGATGTTAATCTCCTTTGCAGGACAATGCTGCTATTCCCTGAACGGTATGAAGCTGCTGCTTCCAACCTAATTAAACTTAGCCAGTGTTGCTCCCTTCTCTTCTACTAGTATCTAGCTACCTATGCTAACAGAAAGGGTTCAGACCATCCTGTGTGGTTACATTTGGTTTCTGAGTTTGTAAGGCATCCATGCAGGCCTCCCCTGAGCTCGTCAGGTTTAGTGCGTGGCCCTGTTCATCCACAAAGAAAGCGTTGGAGAATATAGTACTTTTATA
The DNA here is from genome assembly GCA_004026765.1 of Micronycteris hirsuta. Taxonomy (NCBI): domain Eukaryota; kingdom Metazoa; phylum Chordata; class Mammalia; order Chiroptera; family Phyllostomidae; genus Micronycteris; species Micronycteris hirsuta. The sequence continues at coordinate 54,534 of PVJI01007727.1, read as the reverse complement.
ACTTTAAACAGGGGAAGGTCTTTTCAAGAAATACTCAAAACACAGAAGCCATGGAGAAAAAATAACAATACAGACTTCACTACCTAAAATTTAAACTCTCAGCTGATAAAAGACACCATGAACAAAGACAGTGCCGTTGACCAAAGCATCCAGATACCCGATAGAGAATCGTGGCCCTGTCTGTGAGAATTAGATGGGGCCAAGAAGGGAAGTGTATGGAAAGAAACCAAGAGACACAGGGGTTCTCCACCTTTCTGCACCATTTTTCCTTTTGGCAGTCTAAGGAGGTCTCATTTCAGAATAAAATTAAAAATATGAGTACATAAAAGAAAAGACAGTAGATAACAAGGGGAACCAATTATATTGAAATACGATTATATATTATATATGTGCTTCTTTACTAGCACAGTAAAAAGATACAGTGTCAGGTCTAATAACTACTGCAATTTTAAAGTAATGAGGAGCATAGATAATATTTTGAGATATTTGAAATAATTGGAAGGTGATATAATATCAGTGTTTTTTATTGGTGGCAAAGTCGACAAACTGCAAACACTAATGTGGTTTGTGGCCTACATTCATAATTGAAGGAATTACTGAATTTTGATTAAAAGTTATCAAAAACAAAGTTGTGATGTTTTGTTCACAGAAGTTCACAGACCCCTGGGTGCTCCCCTCCAAAAGCCCCTTTAGAGGGCTTTTCCAACCCGAGCTTCAGAATTCCAAGGAAATATCTTGACAGAACCTCAAAAGATAAAGACATGCAAAGTCCAATCAAATGCTGCAGCTGCCCTGTGGTTGCTTAAAGACTCCAACCTGATTTGAATGTTAGGTTTAAAAAAAAAAAAACCAGCCCTGGCTGGTGTGGCTCAATGAATTGAGTGCTGGCCTGCAAACCAAAGAGCCGCTGGTTTGATTCCCAGTCAGGGCACATGCCTGGGTTGTGGGCCAGGTCCCCAGTGGGGGGGAGGGAGGGGTCATGTGAGAGGCAACCACACGTTGATGTTTCTTTCCCTCTCTTTTTCCCTCCCTTCCCCCCTCTAAAAATAAATAAATAAAATATTTAAAAATAAAACCAAAAACTCAACTTCCGGGAGTCAAGTTATATGACCACCCTGCCTTCTACTTTTCAAATTCATGACACACAGACTCTAACGAGCATCTCAGTGTGGCAGTCTGGGCTTGAGAAGCCATGCCTTGCTATCTGTAACTTCCATGTCACATCCAGCCAAAATCTCTGGTCCCTGTGCAACACGGATTAGCTGGAAATGTAGAGCTAGAAACATAATTCCAAAATATTCCTTTGGGAAAGCACCCCCTCCCCCCAAATTATTTGGATGACATAATGATTTTCTTAGTAGATAAGTATTTATGGTCCTGGGGAGGTTTTGAATTAAAATTGGAGATAATATAAATTAAACCTATGGAACTCTATGCTTGTGCTAAGTCTACAAAGAATCTGTGACTGCTTGATATTCGAAGTCCTTGCCATGTTTAAGATAGGTTGACATATTAGGCAACACTTCTGCTTTTTCCTCCCTTACCTCACTGCCTCCCTCCAATCTCCGCATCTTCTCTGTGTGCAGACATTGGAGAGCTCCCAGGCCCAGTCCTTGCTGATCTGTCTGTCCTTAATTATCTGCTCTGACTACAGTCACACCCTGTTAAGGTGACATCCATGTCATTAATATTAAGCTGCACAATAGTTTTAAACACTATCTAGAGGCTGATAACACTAAATCTAACCTCAAACCAGACCTCTACCCTGAATTTCTTCCTTCATATCTAACAGGCTATTTAACAGCTTTACTCGATTATCTCAAGTTTTGATTTTCTGCCCTAACTACGCCCCACGCAAATCTGTTCCTGGTCTTCCCCAATCAGTAAATCACAGCTATAGTCTTATGATTTATTGGGCAAAAAAAACCCCTTGCTGTCCTTTTTGAGCCAATAAAGAGTTATAAAAATTTGGCTAAAACATGAGGCAAAATAATACAGATTCCATTAGATAGCATTCCAATTTTGTAATGTCATAGAACCCTCCACAATAGTGTCCGAGCACGTATAATGTTCAACAAAATAACTGTGACTCTAAGTTTTGGTTATTCCATTCCATTTCCATGACGAATCTTCTCTGTCTTTATGCACTCTCAAGCATTCCCTTGGCACGTGCATGCAGAGCTGTAGCTTTCAATTCCACGTGTGTGAAAAGTCCCAAAACGTGGGGTTGCAGAGTCCTCTCCTTGAATGCCCCTGCCACCTCCGTTTGGCGACCTGAGAAGGTCCAAAACAGAGCTCCTCGCTCACCAACCTCTACCCTGAACCTTCGGCTCTGCACCCCGTTTCAGTTAAGCTCTATTCGCTCAGGTGCTCAAGCCCGAAACCTTAATTTTATCTTTCACTACTCTCTTTCTTTCCTACCCTTTCTCCAGTTTATTCTAAAATCCTGACAGTGGTCTTTCAAACCATATCCCACTTCTCACCACCTCTCCGCTTAGTCGCCTTAACCCAGGCCACCATCGTCTTTCATTGCTGCTTTTCCAGGAGCCTCCTAATCTTTTACCCCACGAAGCATCCTTCATGCAGCAGCCAAAGTTACCCTTTTATTTGATTTATTCATTATTATTTTGTTGTTGTTCCATTTATTCATGCATTCGTTAGTTGATTCTGGCATGTGTACTGACTGGGGATCAAACCCACAACCTTGGCGCATCAGGACGATGCTCTAACCAACTGAGCTACCCAGCCAGGGCTGTGTCTATCCTTTTGAGGATTATTTGTGCCCCTGCCCACTCTCTTGTCTGTTCTTCCCTTTCTCACCCTAATCACACCAGTTTCGATTCGTGCAGCAAACATGAATTTGTAAATCTTCAGGGAGCCCTCCACAACCTAAGACAAGCCTGGAGGAAGGACCTTCTTCCTTAAAGCCCCAATATCTCAAATAAAGATTGCGACCTCATCGAGAAGACCGAAAAAGACATTTCTAAAAGGCCAGCAAGGAAGTAATGAATTCTCTGTGATGAGAAGAATCTGGGAAGACCAGATGTCCCTGGTGGGTGAAAGGAATGCCAGAGGCGTGGCTCCAGGGCTGACAGTCAGCGCCTCCGGGAACAGGGCCAGTTCCCAGGGTGCGGTCATTTGTAGTTTGTAGTAAAAGGTGCAAAGAGTAGTTAACTTGGGGTACATTTACCCTTCAACATGCCTCTTTTCCTTAATCCCAGCCCCACACATTTTAACCTCAAGGCAAAGCCTGGGGGAAATTAGATTGGGACCACTTTGCAGTCACTAAACAGCTCCAGAACAATGGGCTTCACCTGATAGCTCTGATTCCCTAGAAGAAGTTGAAAACAGAACCAGCATTAAAAGTTCTCAGTCCTACTGGATTTGGTGGAGGAGAGATGCAGGTGTAAGCAGCCCTAGGAAGAGGGGAAACTCCAGACACCATGTCAAGGATGTGAGGAGTGGGCTCTGTCTTAAACATCACATTTGAAAATCATGACAGACGTCTAAAAAGGGATCCCAGCATGTTATCTAATAAAAGTATTCACTCTCACCCTGGCTGGTGTGGCTCAGTGGGTGGAGCACCGGCCTGTGAACCAAAGGGTTGCTGGTTCGATTCCTGGTCAGGGCACAGGCCAGAGTTGCAGGCCAGGTCCCCAGTCTGGGGCATGCGAGAAGCAATCCATCGATGCATCTCTCACACACTGATGTTTCTCTCCATCTCTTTCTTCCTCCCTTCCCCTCTCTCTAGTAAACAAATAAAATTTAAAAAAGTATTTACTCTCTCTTGTACCTGGTGAAAGCTGCTTTCTTGAATCTTTTCTACCTGCCGCATGAATGTCAGCACTTGTTATTGTTACCGGACCTCTGTTCTCACCGATGCAGTCAAGAATTACAGATCGGCGAGACGAAAGTGGGTGAGTAAGAATTGTACGAGTACATCCCCACGGAAGAGGACGAGTCTGCTGAGAACGGAGGGAAAGGCTTAGTATAGAGAAGCAACAGGTGAGCCTGAGCTGGGCTGCCTTCACTCACTGGGAAGTCAGAGAAAATGGGCCTTCGGGACGGGTTCAGGGGATAAACCTGGGACTAGTTGCCAGCTGCCCATTGCCTTAGAGTTTAGGAGACTCGTGCCTGGGAAGAAAGGGGACCGAGGTGTGGGGTGGGGGAGCAGGGAGAAGACAGGAAAGGGGATGGTGCAGGCTGCTCCCCAAAGGGAGAGCACACCTGCAAGGGTCCTTTGTCTAGGGGCTCTTATCTCTTTCTTACCTGCCAGAATCTTAGGAGAGGTCTCAAGGGAGGGTCTTTGTAGGGTATTCAGCAGTTCTCCAGGGTTGCCCTTTCAGGGTCGTGGTCTCCACTGATTGGGCAGTGACAGGGCAGGGAGTCTTTAGTCATTGCAATTGGTTCTGGCGCCCCCCCCCCCACCCCCGCCTGGTTGTGCTGCTTTTCGGGGCCTGGAGCTGAAATACAACTGAGGCCTAGACGTCATCTCCAGGGAGGAGAGGCCAGGGGAGGAGAGGTTACCCTGGGGGTGGGGTCCTTATTTTCCCAGTTTGGTCCCCTGCCAGGCCCTCGGTAACATCTGCACCTGGCTGTACATTGTTCAGCCATTGTGTTCAGCTGTCCGTCACAGTCCCCCTATCCATTTGCAAAGGAATTTTCCTAGCTTTTTATTATCCTGTCTCTCCGTGAACCTGAAACCAGAAAAGTCAGCATTTGTGCTTCCTGTCACTACCAGAATCAGTAAGAAGAGACAAGGATTGGGTGCTTTAATCAGATGCCAGCGATCTGAGAAGATGCAGCTACGTACCTTCAAAAACCAGTTTAACATCTCATTTCACACCAACATTTTCATAAGGAGAAGAAAGGGTAGGTAAGAGGTTTGGGGAAAAGTTTAATTGGATAAGAGTTGCTATCCAGGCAGTGATATTCCTAATATTCCTAGTATTTCTTTATCTATTGATCAACAATTCTTTATCTGTGTTGAGAAGCTCCCTTCCTGGGATGCAGTGGCTCAGATATGGCTCCCTCACTTGCGGACCCCCTGGGGCACAAAGGTTGAATTTCTGGTCGACTTCCTGGAGTCCCGTAAGGCCTGCATTCCAATTCCCCAAGGAACAGCTTCCCACAGACATTCATCACTTAAACCTATCAACTGAGGCTAAAATCTTTACCTATTGAGTTCCCCTATCAAATCTATCACCCCTGAAACAGATCTTCCTCTAATGGAATAGAAGAAAACCACGATTTTGACCAGGGTGTGGATTGGGTCGAGGTGGGAAGGGTAAAAAGGCATTCTGTTTGTTTCTGCTGATACAGGGGCAGGAATGGGGGAGAATGAGGCCACCAGGGGATTGCTCCTCTGATGTCTTTGTGACAATTGGATGTATTCCTTTTGGTCCTTGAAAATTGAGTAGCCCTTGGAAGGTTTTAGGGGCTGGTTTTATTGTGGTTGGTGTTATTGCGTGTATGACAGATTCTAGAAAGTGGAATTGACTGTTCCACAACATACATTAAGCAAGGCCACATTTCTCTTTGAAAGTCCCACCTAAAGACTTTTTTCAACCTAAGAAATGCTGTTTCCAACTTCTCTATTTATCCAAAACATCATATGCCGTATCCCTTGGGTCTTTCCTTCCACCTTTGCTGAGTGTTCACAGCCAACCTGTAGTCCCTGCTGGTCCCTCACACAGCTCTGGCTGGCGGCTCCGCCTGCAGCGACTCTCCCTCGCTATTTTTAACTGTGGAAAAACTCCCTCATTTTCAAAGCTTCCTCTGAAATGCTGCCTCGTCCATGAAACCCTACCTTCCCCACACACACAACTGCAATGAATCTTTCTCCTGACTGTCTAGAGAGTTTCATTTTTCATTCTCTGGTCAGGTTTTATTTTGTCGTATACTTCACATGTGTGTTCCCGACTGTATTGTAAGACCCTTGAAGACTGCCTCCATTCGGCCCCTCGCTGTGCACCCTCCGGTGCCCTCAGACCTGTGAGAGTGTGTAGAATTCTGAGGGTGGTATTTTCACTGGGCACGCGGCTTCCAGCTATGCAGAACTGTGTGGCACTCAAGTGTCTGAGCTTCCCATGCAAGTGGCCTGGGATGGAGTCCTGGTCCGACCACTTAACCAGCTTGTGACCTTGGCTGGTTGCTCAGAACCTCGGTCCCTTCGTTGGTAAAATGGGACTATAAAACTTAGTCACGATAGGGTTGTTGTGACAAGCAAATGAGGCAACTGTAACGCACTTGGCACAGTGCCTGGCACAGAGAAAAGACTTAATAAATGGTAGCCATTTTTATTATTATTACTCTTACCATTAGCGTTAAGTCTCTGTACAGAGACCAAAATAGTCTCACCACATATGAACCTATTTAAATAAATTGGGAGAGAATTAGCTGGAGAGGGGATTTTGCTAGCTCTGCCAATTCCAAGCATTCCCCTATAAAGAGCAAAGAGCTCTATAAAGAGTAATCACTATATAGTAATGCTATCTAATAGAAATATGAGTCACCTATGTCATTTAAAATTTTCTACTAGTCCCATTAAAGGAAGCAAAAAGAACAGATGAAATTGATTTTATCATGTTTTAATAATATTTAACCCAATATCTGAAATATTATCATTATTATGTGTGATCAATGTAAGCAATTATTGTTGAGATACTTTACATTTTTTTGGATTAAGTTTTAAGAAGCCTGTGTACTTGACACTTACCGCACATCTTTATTTGTACTAGCCACATTCAAATGCTTAACTGCTGCACGTGGCTAGTGGCCACCATATTGGACAACACAGCTTTACAACCAACCCTGAAACATCTGTCTCATAAGCGAATCAAATCACTCCAGGCTTCCACTGAACATTATCGGGATTATAGGACAATATGTTTCTCTCAGATTGATTGGGGCTGGAGCGGACGCTGGGCTCTGGTCTTTAACATTCACTTGTAGTACTTAGGCAAACCATTAAGAGGGCCCGTTCATGTCCCGTACCTCTCATGGGCCTTAACTAGATCACAAGGTCATAAAAAATATGACTGGTCCCTCAGTCCCATCTGTTTTATCACCACCACCATCCCCACAGCCCAGGCCTAGGCTGAGACCTGAAGCACAGATTACCTGTGGCTGAATTTTCTAAAAGAAGAGACACCTCTATGAGACCTATTAATTGAGGCATCACCTGTACTGTGGGGTTCTTAGAGTTTACTTTATGCCTTTTGTCTTTCCTTAGAGGATATTCTAGCTTATGAGATGTTAGTCTTAGAGCCCGAGAACTTTTGAGTTATCTGATCTAGTCGTTTCCGTATCTTGCCTGGGAACTGGCTCCAAATGGAGATCCAGATGCTGGCAGTGGGACCAAGGAAGAGGGACACGGAAGGAACACCAGGGGAAGGGCAATTCTGGTGGCTCAGGGCCCCCTAGCCTAGGTGTATCCTTGATGTGCCACATTGCTGTTTGTTTCAACGTGAGATTTTATTTGAACAAAGGGTTAATACCAGTTTGAAACCCAGTTTTTATTTCACCTTTCATTTAGAGGGGAGGACCACAATATTTGCCCAAACTCATACAACCCAGTCTCAGTGTATTTTTCCTCCATACCATGTTACCTCCCCTACTTTCACCTGTTGATGTTAAGAGATTGTTGAAGAACTTACTGGACTTACTAATAGAAATATCCTTTTTCAACCGAGTCCTGTTGACAGGAACGAACTGGCCACCCCGAGTGAATTTCACTTGTGATGTTGGGGGGAAGGCAGGTGGGTGAGGAAGAAGGCTCGCTTCTGCCTCTTCTGTGGCTCAGAGGTGACCTGTCTCACTGCATGGCGGCAGTTCTTCTGCCTGGCCAAGGAAAATGGGATCAACAGAGTTCTGGAGGCTTTCTTTCCTGGTCTTCCTACTTAGGATCAATCCATAAACACATTAGCAGAAGATGAACATTAACTCAGGAGCACAACACAAATCTCGAATGTATGTTTTAAAGCATAAAATAACTTTATTCTGACCTTCCCCTAGATGACTATAATAGCATCCAATGACCAGAACTTAGTTCAGCCATGAAGGTTGATTTGTGTTCAACGCCTAGACAGTTTCTACCATGCACCCTGTTTTCTTAACTCAAAGCTGCATTTTGTCTTGCTTAAAAATTTGCATATTTTCTCAGTGCCTGTTTCTGACTCACAATAAACAATGCCTAGACCTCCTGCCAAAAAAATGTCCAAATGCGAAATAGTTGCTATAATAGTCGTTTTTGTGATGGCAACTTTGAGCTGTGTGCTTTTAAATTATAATTACTTTTTTCCTCACAAAAGATGTGTATCTGTCTTGATTGATGCAATTATGATTCTATACGCGCAAACGCTTATGGAAGATTCATGCCATCACTGTGCTTCATAAAACCTGTGCCCTTCAATAAGCTTCCTCTGGTGACTGTTTATATGTTTGTGTTTAATTTGTGGCAGAGAAATTTAATGAGAAGCCGTTAATCATTGAGTGCATATAAAAATGTGTGTCTTTAACCAAAGAGACCAAAAGTGAATGGGGCAAGCCCATTCATTATTGGCATGACATGATTTAGAATCATAGCATGTTAGGAAAGCGACTTGAGAGAAATAATCTAATCTAACCTCATTTTACAGATAATATTCAAAATGAGGAGGGAGGAACACGTGATTTAGAGACAGAAAACCCAAGCTCTAAACCTAGACCTGGCCCTGAGGAATCATAGCACAGGATGACCTGACTCCCTCATTCCTCCTTGTTTTCAAGGATGATGAGTTGAATCCACGAACTGATGCAGGGCCTCAGGGGCCTTACCTGCGACTTTGATCCCCACCTTCCACCCATTCAATCAGAGCAGCCTCACCTGTGTCTATTTCGTACTATAATGATTGAAAAGGGAAGCCTTGGCTTCCTCCCCCACCCCCCACCTTTTAAAAGTTCATGTTATTGAGAACCTTTCTCCAAGTCCTAGGATTGGAGATGGATGGACGAACACTCATAGTCGTGGCTGTGTTGTGTTCATTTATTCATGCAGCGACTCTTTACCGAGTGTTGGTAACGGAGTATGCTGTAGTTACAAGCACAGGCTCTGCTCTCGGAGATCCTATAGCCGAGGAAGGGAGAGTTTCAGAACAGGGTGGTAGCTCTAGAACTTTAAGTCCAGAGCCTTGGGAACTCACAGGAGGGGCAATCAACCTGTCACAGATTTGAGGAGAAGTTTAGAGCTGACTTCCCAGAAGAAATAACTGATGGAAGACTTTCCTTTTAATGTCCTTTACTTTCTTTCCTATTTGTCTTCAATAAAAGCTACTGGGACTTCTTTTGGAAAATGTTGAGAAACCGAAGTTCCAAAAACTATAAAGAATGCTTGTCACTTGTTGCCTGGAATCCTGGGCAAATGGCTAAATCCCTGGAAAACTCCACGTATCTCAAAGCATTGTCACAAAGATTAAATTAGATAATATGTGTAAAATTGCTTATAAAACTATCAAGCCTTATAAAAATGTTAACTGTTACTGTTGCTAGCACTATACTGAAGACTTTAACTCTAATTAACCTACACAATCTTTCCCAATTAACCCAAAATTCTGCTCCTTCAGAGTACTGGCTCATGTTGAGTGACTGGGGAAATGCCATTTCCCAATGTGACTCTTAATTAATACCAATAACATCTTCATTAAAAAAGAGACCCTTTTAGTTTTAATATGGAGAAAATGTGTTTAAATTTCTTTATACCACCATTGTGTCCAACTCTTAGCCAACTTGTGATAAAATGGTTAGTATAACTTCTCAGCATTTGCAGATCTATTTGGGGGTTCCTCTTCTTCTTCCCCTTTGTGTTGGGGTTTCCCAGGTCCCTGCCCTTGCTCAGACTGCCTCTTAAATTTCACCAGCAGTCACGCACTAGAATGCGCTAGGGGAACAGGCTGGTAACTATAATGAATGAACTGGGCCGGCCAAGTGCCCTGGTGAGCACACAGCGCATGTAATGGAAGCGGTCTTGACTTCATGCCAGCCTACCCCTTGAAGGGCCTCAATATTGTGAGATTGTCTGCATTTTCCAGTGGAATTTTTTTTTAAATAAATAAACTGTACCGGTGTGCAAATGCTCCTCCTCTCCCTTGGCTTCCTAACTCAAGCCTTACTCACTTCAAGGGTTTGCATCAACCTAAAAGTAAAATGACTCCTGTTCTTAAACCCTGTGGCTCCCTCTTGCCTAGGAACAGAGTTCAAGCTCTTCACTTTGGTGTTTGAGGTCTTCTGTGCATACAGGGTTGAGCCAGGCACAGTTCCTTCAGGAGCTCTCAGTCTCGAAGGGGACCTAGTAGATAGGCCTCAGCACAGACCGCTGCAACTCTCCATACCCCCCCGCCCCACTGCACCCTGCATGACAATGTGTCTGTGGGCTCCTTGAGGAAAGGGACTGATATTCAGTATATGGAGCACAGTACTTGCTTATGGTTTGTTGAATGAATGAATGAATGAATGAATTAAAGGTTAATTATAGTTCACCTCTACTTGGGTTTTTCAGGCTTCAAACAGGCTTAAAATAAACCCAGTCAGTTAAAAATCCAACTAACCAGAGTTCACTACAGATTTTTTTTATATTCAAACCCAAGAAGGAAAGAATTTTAAGACAAAACGAAAAACCAACTACCACAAGCGCTACTTCTAGTCTCACTACTTCTAGTACTTCCACTGAGGTTAAACCTGGCCCCATCCTCTGTCGTAACATTCTACGATTTCCAACTTCTGGGAGGAGAATTGACATTCTTTATGATGACTCTATGACGCAACATGATTCAAGAAATGACAAGATCCCTCATGAAATTAAAAATAAAAGTGGCAAATATTCAGTAAACGTTAAAAAGTGTGCTAATCCATTTTCCACCTCAAATTCCAGAATTCCCTTATCTCGAATGCTGAAATTTGGCTGTTCTGTGCTATATCACAGCACCTACTTGTTAATCCTCGCCACTCACCCTTCAAACTAATGAATGGGAAGGTCCATTTAAGGATAGGTTGGATTTGGTTATTTCTTGTTAGAGCGACATTTTTTCCTTAAAAAAAATTTACCTACAACGTACTTTATACTACTATTGATATATTCAAAGAAAATTCTTGAAAGATTTTTCAAAAGGGGCAGTATTTGCCAACATATTTTTTTTCACTCTGAAATACCAAAATTAATGATTCCCTGGCTCTGTCTCCTACCCAGAGTAGCTTTAAATGAAGTGAAGCATACAGAGGCTTGTTCATAATTTCTTGATCTTTTACTCATTTAGTATTTCTGTGCAGGAAAAAGAAATGTTTCAATGCTTTTATTTAAAAGTAGGGCAGAGGTAGAAATATGCGTTGAGTAAACCCAGGTTGCCCCAAGGGCATTATAGTTAGAGCTTTCCGAAAGAGAAAGTGGAACTTAAAAAAAGTAATTCCCAATATTTCCCCCAGACTAAAGTCTTTTAATTTAGATGAACTCTGAACAGAGACTCTTTGCATCTCATTTTCTCATTAGGTTTTATTATAGCCAAGAAAACTTTCAGCAGTGAATTACTTCCCTTCTCAAGGGTCTACCAGACTCCCATAATGTCTGTGCAAACTAACATAAAGAAATGGCTTTTAACCGAACTTTAGGGATTAGAAAAAAGGAGGTAAAAGGGGGTGCTAGAGCCTTCTCATCTCTGTGCTAACTGACACGTGGTGTTACTAGTCCCTTTTCTTCCCTATGAAAAAACAGGATTAAAAAGCAGAAATGCCACTTGGCTTGAAACACTATTGAAAATCAGTTAAAGATTTCTTTTTTAAATCCCCTTGAAACATAGGTCATGTCCACAAGAAAGGTGGACAAATTAGCCTTAAACCCATGGCCCAGTAGGGATTTTGTATAGTAAATAAGCGCTTTAAAACGCAGTCACTGTGTTAAGAAACGACATCTGTGCCACACACCTCGACCGGAAGTACCAGCGTCAAGTCCAGTCGTTTTGTTTTAACACAGAAAGTTGAAAAGCATTTTCTTTCTTATCCTTATATCATGCCATCCATTTATGAGTTATTTAATGTTTACTATATATCAGGCGTAAGACTGGTTCTTGTCCTCAATGAACTTATAATCTAGTCGAGGAGCGAAAACTTAACAGGATTTTGTAAAGAAAGGGGCAGTAGAAGACAATTATAATTATAACTAAGCGTTGAACGACGTGGTACAGATGCTAGGTGACCTAGGATATCAGTGGAACAGAAAGACTGTGGAAGGCTGAGCCTGTCAAGAGTATGTATTTTTCAATAAACTCTTAAAATTATGCCAGATTTAAAAGTTGTTATACTTGCTGCTAATTTGTTGTTTTAAAGCATGTACATGATTTACCATTGCTTTCCAACCAGTGGCTGTTCAAAAGGGACATGGAACGGTGGAAGGCGGCAGGAGACATATCTCTAGCCTCTCCCTTGGATTTACTAGGGAAGGAAAAAGCCGTACTTTCTTCTTGCGTAACAGACACAAAAATTAAGTAGATCTTGCCTGGGGAATAGGACACTTAATGAACAGGAATACAGACCTCTGGCTATACGTTTTGGTATGGGATTTTGCTCCTATTAAACTTTTCTCTTCATGTTAAAGTTTTACAGCTGAGTCAGGATCAAAAAAAAAAAAGTTTTTATCTATTTTCCTTCTTAAGAAAAGTACACTAGGACTGCACGATATATTCTTAAGGCAATGAGAATTTTCTAGTTCCTAAACATGATAGGAGGGGGATGCATTGAGCATCCTTTAAAACTGAGGCATCTATCTGCACAAAAACACACCTTTTGAAATCTCAAAGCTTCAAAAGTGTATTTACCCTCCTGCTCATAAAATAATTTTGACTACAGTTTAGCAAAGATCCTGGTTTCTGTGTGTCTAGCCATTTTAGTCTTTGCAAACCAGATACTTTCAGCTAAATTAGACTTGGTGTAATAGAGTTTAAAGTGCTTGAAAAGAGGCATGTCTCATCTTGTGTTTTGAGTAACTTTAGGCAACTTTAGAGAATTGTCGTAGGCGGTTTTCCCCCTCCATACTTGATGGCGTTCCGAGTAGTCCCAAGAAATGCCAGTTATTTCCCCAATTCTAAAGAGGGACTCTTTCGTAACAGCTGGACAACCAGGCAAAAGAGCACACCCGCGTGTTTCCTTAAAGGGAGGAAACCTGCAATAATGTGGCATAATTAAATTTAGCCTCAGAAAAGTCTTCTTTGAAATGTTCTAATCAAGGCTTGCAGCTTTCTGAGTGTGTGTGTTTGCTTCATTCTTCCATTCTTCCCGGTCCCGGTTTTGCATTTCTAATGAACGTGAACTGGCAAAGCGTGAAAGTGGTCTAAGGAGCAAAACAAAGCCAGCAAGCATGCTCCTGGTGCGCCAAGATTAATCAATATTCCAGAAACCTCAGGCTTCCCGGCTCCGTCCCCGGTGGTGTTTTCATTTTTTCCCCACTCCCGCTTCCCGGGCGCAGACTCCGCCCCTTTCCTTAAGTTGCCTTGATAGTAACTAGCAGTCGCAGAGCACATGCATGCCTGGCGCGCTGCGTTTTGTTACCCCGCTCTTACCTGCTCGGGAATTCACCTTGTCATTGCCTGGGGTACCTCTCCCACCCTTCACAAGACCAGGAGAGGTAAGTCAAACGCTCCGTATTCCCGCTGGGTTGAATTTCTCGTTCCACGTCTGTGCCAATGGATTTGGTTTCCCAAGCAGAGGAGCAGCGAGAGTAAGAGCTAGCCATTTTGGTCGAGAAAGTCCGTGTTGGCAATTTAATGCCAGGAGCGTGTGGGGTCTCTGTATGCCGTGTCTTGGGTTAATTTGGAGTTTAGTCACTCAGGGCGATGAGAGGCAGGCAGTGGCCCGAGATCTAGAAAATGATCAAGGCTGAGCTGATCTGTTTAAAAGCGACAGACTGGTGAAGGGAATCAGATTCAGAGGGAAAATCTGATCTCTGGCGTCTTCTGGTCATCAGTTCTCCCTAAATTTTAATCTGCTGTGAGGTGTTAAAAAAAAAAGATTGTAGGTCTTATTATTCGCGGACCCCCCACCTTGTACTTTTATTTGAAAGTCAAATCTGTTAAGCAAGTCTTTTTCCCCAGGAGTGTGCTTTCCAGTTACCTCCCCAACGGCTGCACACTGCACAGGCTGGTAGCTTGCGCTGCCAGATACCGCGTCCCAGGCACAACTGGCTTCTTTCTCGGCTTGATCCGTGGTAGAGATTAAGAATTAGAAATCTTGTAAAGCAGCAGGAGGTATCCCTTGATTTTTCAAAACAGGATTTCCACCCCTGGGAAGATTTACTTGGATATATTTTAATAACCTAGGGACACTTTAAAGAAACGAGAAACCACACACTGTAAGGTTCGGAATGAAAACTGGCTTCATCTCCTCTGTTCTAGAAATCCTAAAATTTAGAATACTTACAAGCCAGCGATAGTTTCCTCAGGAGACTTCAGTGTGTTTGCCGCAAAGACCGATACTACTTTGTCCTTCTACTTATAACAAAAATGAAAATTAATTACGATTTGAGATAACTTATAAATCTGCCCAAAGTACTTTTATTTCACACACAAAAAGAATTAAAAAGTTACCTTGTGAAATAGTCAAATGTGTTTCCCAAGTCCTGTGGCTACTTGTGTCCTTTTCAAGGCCATATTTGTTAGTTGATATTATCGTGATTATTTTAATGGAGAAAATAGTTGTTTTATTATATATAACAGAAAGCTCCAACTGAGAACTATCAATACTCATTTCCATTGACCTGGTTATGCCTCTCCCATGCACACAACATAAGCCATCAAGTAATTATTGACTGTTTCCTGTGCATTCAATTCAATGGGATGTTTATTGAGGGGGAATATTGTGCAAAGCATCCAGCTAGGTTCTGAGGGACAAGGTAGGAGGAGGGGGTACTCAGCCCACCCAGCTCTGATGAGCCCTTTATAGCTTCCCTGGAGGGGGAAAGACAACTTTTTAAAAATAGCACATAGGTTTCTGCTCATATATTCTGGATTTGTGCACATTTCTCAGACGCGGTCTGGAAAACATGCACATTCCAGGCACTGTGACTGCAGCCCTTGATTCCTACTGAGATTAGGCAGTTTGCCAACAGGTTCTCCTGGTGTAGAGCTCACTGACTTCTCACCCCCAGAGGGCTAACTCTGGCCTCTTTCTCTCCCCTCTAGCTGTGTTCTCCAACTTCAAAGAGGCCTGGCGTTTTGGGGGTGATTCCTAGACATTGAAGTGCAAGGAAGAGACACTCCTAGAGAGGTCAAGTATGACTAAAAGCAATGGAGAAGAGCCCAGGATGGGAGGCAGGATGGAGAGATTCCAGCAAGGAGTCCGTAAACGCACACTCTTGGCCAAGAAGAAAGTGCAGAACATCACAAAGGAGGACGTTAAAAATTACCTGTTTCGGAATGCATTTGTGCTGCTCACAGTCACCGCAGTCATTGTGGGTAAGTCACCAGAGAACCACTCAAAAAACCGGATCTCGTTGCTCTGGGGCATCTGGCTGCCTGGGGACGTTATCAGATGGACTGATGGTAGTGTTCAAAGTGGTAGCCCAGCCCAGGCTTTTCTCTGACTTTGAAGATTTTTTTTTTTCCCCATTAAATGACAGTCTGTTGGCATATTTGGACCAATAAACTCCTGGGAATCTGAAAGAGGCATCATTAGGCATCATGCAAATCAATTGATTGTGTGGAGAGGGAAGTAAATCACATGTTTTCCTATCTCATACGTATAAGAACAAAAGAGTAATCATTTAATCATTAGGCCTGAGCAGTTAAATAACAATGAAAAAAAAAAGCATGCCAGATTTGGCCAAAATGTAATTATTATACAATGTCACTTTCCGTTAAAACTAATTTATACAGTGAGTACACCGAAAATGAGATTCAGGTCCCTAAGAGTAATTATAACTTAACGGGTGCTGACTCGAAGCTGAGTATGCAATGTTTAGTCATCAAGGCCGAGTCTTTTAGTGTGTTTGTGCTCTCTCAGAAAGTGACTGGGAAGGGGAACTGGGGAAACGTTAGCACGGATCTCTTTCATTCATTGCCTTGAAGTGCCTGCCATAAATAGCTATACCTTTTTTGAAACATTTCTTTTAAAGATTTTATTTATTTATTTTTAGAGAGAGGAGAAGAGAGGGAGAAAGAGAGGGAGAGAAACAGCAATGTGTGGTTGCCTCTCACATGGCCCTCACTGGGGACCTGGCCCGCAACCCAGGCATGTGCTCTGACTGGTAATCGAACCAGGACCGCTTGGTTCCCAGACTGCGCTCAATCCACTGAGCTACACCAGCCAGGCCTTTTTTGAAACATTTTATCCTCACAAATTTAGCATGATTGATAGCAATCTGCACTAATAAAACATGATTGCTTTGTTTGATGCTTTGGTATCTGAAATAATAGTTTATTACTTATGGGTGGCAGTGATCCTACTTTATAATCTAGCTTAAAAAACTACTTACATACTTGGAACTTTTGACTGAACCCACATAGAAGTCCTTTGGCTGATAAACACGGTAGTCAATGCCATACTATTACAAAAAATGCTTTAACTTAAAGTTCTAATAATCTGTCAGCAAAAACGCCATTCGCGTACAGTTTCAATCTCTACCTTCGTGTTTGCCAAGATTTCCAGCAAATATAAAGAGGAAATGACAATAAAAACTAAGAAAATTCTGTAGCGTGTAAATGCATTTATAACTTTAACACACACACCCCGCAACAGGATTCTTAAATTGCAGTTAAGTCAGAATATAGCAGAAGAGTAATTTGTCACAAGACTTTAGATATATTCCATTTCAATATCTTTGGCTCCTTTTTAAAAAAAAAATTCTTTTTCTAAAGATCTTATTTATTTATTTTTAGAAAGAAGGGAGAAAGAAATGAAGAGAAACATTGATGTGTGAGAGAAAAATCAATCGGTTGCCTCTCACACGCCCCCAACTGAGGACCTGGCCTAAGACCCAGGCATGTGCCCTAACTGGGAATCGAACTGGTGACCTTTCAGTTCACAGGCCAGTGCTCAATCCACTGAGCTACACCTGCCAGGGCTTGGCTCCTTTTAGTACTAGTTGCTGATGAATGACTTTAGTTCATTTTAGAGATGTTCAAAGACAAAGTGTCTTGACTGAGTGAGGGAAGTAATGGCTTTCTTTAGTAGGTTCCCAGGTTCAAATATATTCTTGGGAGGAGTATTGCAGGACTGTGTCATTGCCTTGAAAGTTGATGTAAAATGTGTGCTCACCTCATTACAAGAAATGGCTGTATAATAATAGTGCACAGTTATATATATTACTATTCCAGCTACTTTCTAGGGGTTCTGTGCAGATTAGCTTACTTAATTCCTAAACAAGTCTGTGATGTGAGTGGGTCGGGTTGATTACTGCAATCTTCATTTTATAGAAGAGGAGGCTGAACAAGGAGGGATCGAGTAACTTGACCTAGGACACGTAGCTAGTAAATTCTGGAGCTGGAGTCCAACTCAAGCTGTCTCGTGCCAGAGGCCACTCTCTTAACCACTCGGCCTTCCTACCGCTCTGCTCTGCTGACTAGCTGACATCTCGCTAGAGGTGCCAGGCTGGGAAACGTCGCTGCTTCCGGGTGGGGGCCAACAAGCACGCAGTGCTAGATGCGTTCCTATAGCGCCATCATCTTACTGTATGATTTATCTGTCTGAACTCAGCAGAAAACCTATAAATCCCCTACCAATGATTAAACCGCATCCCTCTCATTCATTAAACAAATACCCACTTATTTTGCCATCCTGAGGTCAGTGATACTGGAGTATATTTGGAAAAGGCGCAGAGACGCTGATTCAAAGTGGTATTCTAAACACCAGAAGAGTTCAATCTCCAGGACAGACAAGAACAGAGAAATAGAAAGCGATGAAAACCTGAGCATAGAAAGCAGACTGATGGAAATGGAAGTTCGTGATTATGAAGAAATAACGGCTCTAACAGAAGGAAGATAATGCCAGGATTAGAGAATCCATTTTCTCTCCTAGTTCTGGGATCGTTTCCTAGCGCAGTGAGGACTTTCCTAGGGTCTGTGAGAACCGAAGGGAGTTGGCTGAGCTGGAGTAGATAACTTGGCAGGATGCCCTTGTGGTTGGCTTTTCTAATGGAAACTGAGGAGGTAGAAGTAACAAGAAGAAGGCACTAACAAAGAAACAAATAAAAAGAGCTCATTGACAGTCAGAGAGACCACTGAGCCTACACCAAAGACTTGGAATCACAAATAGACAACTTAGTAGCAAACAGACTTAGGAGAAAAGGAAGAACCCCTTCAGTTATCTCTCAGAGCATCTTCCATTGAGGGCCCAGGAGAAACAAAGGCTCCGTTCAGCTTGTCACTGGCTCCATGTGTACATCAGCCCTAAAAGAAATCTTAGGGAAAGAACATGTCTAAACATGGACCCTCAAAATAATATTGAAACAGTTAAACACAAAATAAATTTTAAAACAAAAATAAATTAACCTCAACTCCCTAATTTATTTGCTGCAGTATAAGAATAAACTGAAAAGAAGCTAGCAAGGAAGAATAAAATAATTATTTTCCCCAAAGATGAGATGAGAAAAACCATAGCCATTTTTTTTTGTTTCAAATTATTAAGTTTTAATCACTTAAAAGTAAAAATAGACTGGGAAAACCTATATATTGGTGTAAATTTTTGTTCACTCTGTTTGGTTTTATCTTTTAGAAATAAAATGAATGTGCCTTTAGTATGTAGAAATGGAAACTAGAAAATGTTATGGAGAAGTAGAGACATGGGAATCCATATGTTCAGAATAAAGCAGAGAACTGTCAATATTTTATCCCAACTCCTCTGCTAACACAGGCTTAAAGCCACTTGTGCAACTTGATGTCATCTCTAAGTGATGTCAACGTCTGCAAGTGCCACGCCCGTGTAACACAGCCCATGTAGCAGGAGCAGGTGAGCAGCCCAAGAGAAGGCCACGCTAAGTGCCATGTCCCCATGTGCGGGTTCATTATTAGAGCAGTGAAGTGCCCTCCGGTGCTGGTGCAGACATCTGTCCAACCAACCACACTGAGGAGAGCGGTTGCCGTCTTTCTTCCTCCAGGAAGCACTTTCTTGTTTCAGATCGTGGTCAGTTGTGTCAGCATGACCTCAGACCTCTCGCTGAAAGACATGGAAAGTCCTTAGTCATGTCCCTGTCACAGAAGTCCTCCTCTTCCCATGTCCAGGGAATCAATCACACAAGAAAGACAAAATCTCAGGCCACAGAAATGGATCATAAGCTCAGCTGCAAGGGGAGGGAATCTATAAATAGAATCGAATGGAACTGGATGGTGGTTTTACCTGCAAGAGTTCACGAACACGGCAGCTAATGCCTTCCATGGTTGTACACATGCGCACACCTGCACACACACAGAGGTTATGTTTGGGTTGTCCTTAAATGGAGTTGAGGGAAATTGGTGAATTTTCAGAAAAGAAAACTTACTGCCTAAACGTGCATAAAGCACCCTTGGCAATTAATCTTTGGCTTAAATGGCACTGAAAGCCAATGCAATTTCATAATGTCTCTGAAGGATATGTGCATAAGAAACTAGTCACCATGGCTGCCTCTTGAGATAGGAGTTGGGTGTTTCGGGAATGGGATAAAACATTAGTACTTTCCTCTAAATAATTTTCTTTACAAAGTTTGACTTCATTACCCACATTCATGTGTTATCTTCTATCATCTATTATCTGCTAAATAAATAAGTTTTTAAAAAAAGATTCAATGCTATTCAGCAATTTAACAAATATTAGATGTGGTGTGTCCGGCCCGTGCTGCTAGGCAACGGGCAGTCTACCCTCCGGTAGTTCAGTGGCAGAGATGCATGCAAATGAGATGACAAAGGAATATACAGGTTTGCAGGTGGTATTAGGGGAGCTCGTAATTCACTCTGAACATCTTTTTTCAATGAGATCATATAATGCAAACTGGTCTATCTATGTCTTTCTGTATTGGCACTTTAGAGGTTCCACTTTCTCATTAACAAGCTAAGTGTGCCATGTGGAAGAAAAAAAAGATATTGCCTTAGGCCTGGATTCAGGAGCCAGCTGTGTTATTTAGAAGCTGTGTGATCCTAAAGAAGGCGTTTCACCGCTCCCAGTCTTGGTTTCCTCATCTACGTGACACAGGTCACATATACTGCACACGTACACTGTGTGCCACACACCGATGTACGTGTTGTTAGTACATTAGTGTATTTAGTTCTCACCACAAGCGAGGGAGGAAGGTGCTTTTATTCTCGTCTTACAGATGAGCAGACTGAGGCTCAGATTCTTGTCCCACAGTTGCTGCGTACTGACTGGGATTCAAATCGACCTTGCTGGCTCCACCACACGGTCCTGGGTGCTGGTCGCTGTCCTCAGGGAATGCCCGTACTTGTTTTATTGAAGCAGTTAGTGAAGGGTATGTACCGACCCATTAGCAGGAGAATGGAAAGGAGGAGTTGAAAGGACACCTCTTTACCAGGGCCTTCCTGAGTCCTGGTAACCGATCACATGTGAGCCTTGACAGAAAAGGTGTCCTGCAAGGCAATGGTCCGATTTCTGGCTGAGGGGCGATGGTGCCACCAGTAGAGGTAGAATACAGGAAGAAATGGAGGAGGGACGGCACATTCAGTTTGGGGCATGTTGAGTTGGAGACGTGGGTTTGAGCGGTGGAGATACAGTGCGAGAGGCTCCCTGTAAAGATCTGTGAGGTAGTCCCACCATCTCTAGACTGAGTGAGGACAGGTGCCCTCTCTGAACATTCCCTGAATAACGGTCAGTGAACAGGGATATCCTACTGCACACACGACCTCATGAGTCTGTTCTCAGGACCGTATGAACTCCAGGGTCTTCAATGACTAAATGTAGTTGTCTCCTGGGAATGCCTCCATGGTATCCTGTTTCTCCAACACACGTGCAGCATTTCAGGTTCACAGGTTCGCTATCAGCTGCTACTTGGAAGGGACTGGTACTGGGACCAGACTAGCCAAGTACTTGAGTTAGTGGTGTGGGTGCAGACTGGTGCCCTTGCTGACATCCTCTCAGTTTACCCAGAAAAGGCATCTCCGCACAGGCTAGACAACAGGAATCCAGAGAGTGGGGAACGGGTTTCCAGGTTCGGATTTATGGTTTCCTCAACACTTCCTGGAGCTGAGAAGGGGCAGAGGGAGCTTCAGGACCAGAGTCGGGAGGGGGGTGTCTCCGCCGACAGAAGGCTGGGAGAGAAGCTGAGAAGTGGTAGATGCGCACTGCCCTGCTCTGGAGGGATGAGTCGGGAACAGGGTGTAAGGACTGGAGTCTGGTCTGTCTGTCTGTCTTTCTTTCTTTCTTTCTTTCTCTCTCTCTCTCTCTCTCTCTCTCTCTCTCTCCCTCTCTTTCTGTCTCTTTCTTTCAGCTGTTACAGCTCCTGCTTTTCTCCCCTTCCCCACCTCCCCCAGCCCCACCCTGTCCCCTCCCTCAGCCAATGCCCACATTGTTGTCCGTGTCCATGGGTTGTGTGCAAATAGAGCCTGATGTTTCCCTGCTTCGTCTTCTCCCCCAGGGAGCAGAAACACAGGAAAATTGTTAGGGACAGTAATAGCTGTCATGTGCTCATGGCACACTTGGACCCCAGCCTCTCTCCCTCCTTCTCCAAAAGCATTCTGGGGGGCTGCCCCCTGTCGTGGGGGTGTGGTCCAGTACAGCCTTTCAAGGCGAGTCAGAGCTACGGATCCTGGAATCAGACACTGAGGGTTATGTCCCAGTTCTAGAACTGAGCCTCTGTGTCTTCGTGTATAAAATTGAGTAATTTAGTACCTCTCTGCCAAGATGTGTATCCCAGTTCTGCCACTTACAACCATGTAACCTTAAATAATTTCTTAAACGCCCGGCAGGCAAAGTGTCCATAGAAACTGTAAAGCCCTTGTCTTCTGCTTCCGTCTCTGCTCTGGTATGGTGTGAAAATACACACTAATTTGATGCTACCAGTCTGCATTGCCCCTGGGAAATGCGAACCGGGGGCGTGGGGAAAAGGGGGGCAGGAAGGGGAGAGGACAGTCACCTGGTTTAGGTCTAGAAGTGGCTACTATTTCCTCTGCTAGAGAAGAGAGCCAAGAGGGTTGTAGGAAGGGACTTAATAAGTTGTAAAGGGCTTTGAGAAGCAGAGATGAAAGCCGCAGAGTAAGTGATCCGGTCATCTATCCCTTCCTTACCTGGCCTCCTGGGCCAGAGCAGAAAGCAGTCCCCAGGCAGCTGCTCTCACAGCACAGACGGTTCAGTGGCCCGAGCGCCTGACAGCAGGTTCCTCTCTCAGCAGCAGGGGACGTCGCTGAAAGAAATGTTTTCAATAAAAGTTTTAACATATTCGGTAGTGCATTTTCGTTCGTGCTGCTTGGGACGGAGGTGAGGGTCACCACCTCCCTGGTTTCTCCTTTGCCCCAGCGTTTTGGCATCTGCTGCTCATTAACTGCCACCCCCATCAGATGGGATGAGGGGTTTGGGAAATTTGGGAGAAATGTTACTGGTTTGTAGCAAAATTGGAAGTTATTTTGAGATGATCTCTGGATTTTATTTTGTTCTATTTTCTTCCTGCTAATTCAAATAATGAGAAAACAGAGCGGGCGATTTCAAATTTATTTCTCTTTCAAGTGGATAATCAAATAAGCAGGTGTGTCCAGAACAATTACCTGCAGTA
Source organism: Micronycteris hirsuta (assembly GCA_004026765.1). Taxonomy (NCBI): domain Eukaryota; kingdom Metazoa; phylum Chordata; class Mammalia; order Chiroptera; family Phyllostomidae; genus Micronycteris; species Micronycteris hirsuta. The sequence goes on along the minus strand of PVJI01007727.1, from coordinate 31,832 downwards.
CTAATACCTTCCATGGTCACGGTGTTACAGTTTACAAAGCGCCATCCTGTTGTCCTCTGGAGCAAGGCCAACCCTTGGTCCCCCCTTCTGATCAGTGTCTGCGAGTGTCCAGGATGCAGCTGAGGAAGCGCAAGAGTCTGAAGTCCTGGTTGCAGATCCAGCTCTGCCACCCACCAACTCACTTTATGACTTCAGACAAATCTCTGGGCCTCATATTTTTTCAACAGCAAAGTACACTTGGACTTACATCTGCTTCCAACTGCAGAATTCTCTCATTAAAAGTCAAATTTGCCTTGCTCTAACATAGAATGTGTGGGGTCAGATTGACAAGTGATTTCTAGTCCATGGCACTATGCCATCAGAAGGACCTTTTTCCTCTGCCCACGACCTCCCAACCCATGCTCTCCAATCTAGCAAGCAGCCTTTTCCTCCTGCTTTGAATTCTTGAGGACCCTCCAGTGCGTGACTCTGGAGGGGATGACCACGGTTTGAGGACACACAGGAGGGAGGCACACCTCTCCAGAAGCCGCTGCTACCCGCCAGCCTTCTGCCCAACCCCATGAATCAGAGGACGGAAATCGTGGGCCTTTGTTTTTCCAATAGAGTAAACAAGGTTGGGCAGAGCCCATGCCGTCTGGAAGAGGCTATTGGAATGTAATCACTGCCTTTTCCAAGGTGTACGTTCCAGGTGTTGGAGCACTCTCTGTTTGTGGAACACTGGGATGCTATCAGTCATCAAGTATTTGGCCTGGCAGCTAGGTGAGTGTACCGGTGCTGAGAGATGAGGAAACGCATGGAGCGCTTCGGGCTACAAAGTTCAACCCTTGTGCTCACTGAGAGTAAAAGTTATGTTTTATGCCAAGTGTCAGTCCTATTAAAATTGCCCAGAGCTTATTCCCTAGACCAAGTATATGCCTACTACTGTGCCCAGTCAAGAAATATACTTAGGCCCTTACCAGGTAGCTCAGTTGGTTGGAGCGTCATCCTGATACACCAGGGTTGTAGGTTTGATACCCGGTCAGGGCACAAACAAGGATCGGCCAATGAATGCATAAATAAATGGAACAACGAATCGGTGTTTCTCCTTCCCCCCTCCCCTTTTCCCCTTTCCTCTCTCTCCTCCCTTCCTCTCTCTCTAAAATCAATAAATTAAAATTTTTTAAAAAGAACAACAACAACAAAAAGAGATATACCCAAGTGGTTTTGAAAGCAGAGAAGAGTCAAAAATGCCAGAACTAGATAAAGGAAGCTGTACCCTGGATGAATTAAGATAAGGTGGGGAAAGGCACTCCTTGTTTCTCCGTGCACCTATCAAAGACTCGAAGGTAAATTTAGAAGCAGCAAGTTGAAAGGCACACTTAAGTTTTGAATTTCAAGACTGAGTTTCTGTCTCCAGAGAAGGCCCCTCCATTCTTCTTGTCCCCAAAGAGACTTCTCCAGTTCTCCAGCAACGCTTCCAGCCCACAGGCTGCTGCCGCTTCCCAGGGAGAAAACAGTGGGCTGTCAGTGAGCGACTCTGTACTCAGAATCTTGTAAGATGAAGCTCATTTGTCCCTAATGAGAGTAGAGATAGACAATTGCTGCCCTTCTCACCCTGCCTTTAGACACATTGCATCACTTGAAATTCCATCTCTAAAGCAAGGAAGGCAAGACCCCAGGGATATATATGTTTGCTGGTGTCTTCAGCTTATTGATGAGTGTGAAGGTAAAGGAGGTCTTTTAACAAACTGCCTCGGACCAAAGTTGTCTTCCTATCTATTTTTTTTGGTTTTGTGTTCTTACATTTGCATTTTTAAGGCAAACAAAGTAGTCATGCAGACAAAGCTGAGATTCGGTACACTTCCCAGGGCTCTAAGTTCTGTCGTGGGGATGCTCTGTGCAAGGTGATGGGTGGTGAACGAGTGTGTTGCCTCTGCCCCGTGGTTCGCCGTGTGCGTTTTCAGCTCCGCGTTCTTGCAACTCCAACAGCGAACTGGTTGAAGCAGCACGTGAGCCTATAGGGACTGAGTTCAAAGTTTTTTCAGATTCACTTCCTTGTCTCCAGAAAAACGCTGTTTGGTCCGAAAGCGGCCCACTCACCATAAATTGGAGCATCCGTGACCTTCCTCTTCATGGCTCAAATTCAGTAAACTCATTGTTAAAGCAAAATAAAGCAGGGTTGAGAGAAACCAAGCCAGACCCAAAGTGACTTTTTAGAAAGATCAAAGTGTCTAGCAGAAGAGATGTAGAATACAATTCAGTCAGATTTATTTTTTAGTCATGGGACATTTCTTTTCACTTATTTATGTTGTTGTTTTACGTATGAAATAAATGCATTTATACGGCCCCAAATCAAAAAGCTCAAAGTGGCAGAGAACAAAAGAACAGAAGTGTTCCGCCCAGCCCTGTCCCAGGTATTTGGTTCACCCAGTTATAAGTGTCTTGCATGCCTTTAGAGGTATTTTATGAGCACAAAAATAAATACTTTTTTTTTTGCCTTTTGTATACAATTGGTAGCATATTGCGTGCAGCCCACTTCACTCCTCGTTTTTTCACTTTACCATAGGTCCTGGGTATTATTTCTCATTAGCACACAGAAAACCTCATCCTCTCTCGGGGCTACATTGTATGCGTGTACTGCGCTGCATTTCAGCAGTTCCCTGTTGATGGACACTTAGGTTGCTCCTAAGCCTTAGATATTATTTTTAAAACCAATTTTGCGTAGAAATTATTCATCCAGGTAACTGTGAGTTACATTCCTAGAAATGAAATTGCTGGTATGAAGGGTATACACATTTGTGATTTGGATAAGTGCTGGTAATTTACACCCCACAGAGATTGTAATTTACTCTCCCAAACTGTGGGATTTAAAAAACAGGGTGGCCCCCTGCTGCTGCTGCTACAGGTGAGGACGAGTGGACGTCATCATTTGTGGGGGCTGCAACCAAACGACACACAGGCAAAGCGCATAAGGGGAACTTAGGAATTTTACTTATATTTTATCTCCAGTTTCTACTCACTCAGAACAGTATTTTTTACCAGAAAGGAAGGTAACAAGGTTCTGATGATTTTATTTCTGATAATTTTTGTTTCTCAAATAGATTTTTTTTTCAAAGATTTTACTTATTTACTTTTAGAGAGAGGGGAAAGGAGGGAGAAAGAGAGGGAGAGAAAGAGAAATGTATGAGAGATATGGTACATCGATCAGTTGCCTCTCGTACCCCCCAACTGGGGACCTGGCCCGCAACCCAGGCATGTGTCCTGACTGGGAATCGAACCAACAACCTTTCAGTTCACAGGCCAGCACTCAGTCCACTGAGCCACACCAGCCAGGGCTAGAAGATTTTTTTTTCTTTTTTCTGTCAGCAATTTGAGTTTCAGCATCATGTAGAAGATTTTTTTTAAATGACAATGTCTTGGACCTGTAAAAGAACTGTAGGATTCTTTGTAAATTAAATTAGCATTGCACACAGCCTGCGTCAGTGCAGTTTTAGAAAGAGAGCGCCAGGCCTTTCATTTCCGCTGGCAGAATTGTCTCTCAGGTGGCATGCCACGTGCACTTGAGTCTGCAACTGCGCCCTGCTTGGTCCTCAGTCACTCAGGGCTGGTTCTTCTGGGCACCAGGGGTGGAACAAGGCTGCAGCAGGTGGGAACACCTCCAGCAACAGGAAATACCAAAGGACAAAAGAGTGAGCCAAGCCAGGGCCCAAATCTCTGACAGACGTGGGAACTGGGTGGGGGTGGGGGGTGGAAAGGTTACCTCAAACACTAGCTTCTCACCAGAAAATGCCTGGAAGTCTGGGCTGAAACAAAAGACCAGGGGCCAGCAGACCCCTTTTGCAGGTAAATTCATTATTGTGCCCTTGACCTTTTTGTAAAAACAATGTAATGGAACTTTGCGTCCACCGGCTTCATCAGGCTGGCGTGAGACAGGCTTAGGACTTCTCCAAATTAGGCTACAATCTGGTTCTGAAATAACGCTTCTATTCACTCTCTCAAATATGTATTGCATGCCTGTCTTAATAACTGTAATGGCAAACCTGATATAGCATTTTTGACGTACATGTTTTCATTTGCATTATCTGAAACTTTAGAACTCATTAGAAGAAACAAGATGAATTTATATAAAGAAGCTAAGCTTTATAATGCTTCTTATGGTTTATATAGTTCTTTTCAACTTAGAACATTTAGCTGAGAATATTGAAGTTCAAGAGGATCTTAGGTACTGCCCATTGCTATCAATCCCTCCCATTTTTCAGATTTTTTTAGGAGACTCAAAATGATTATGTGATCAGAAGATAAGAGCTGTGGCCACAGGCACATCGAAGTTTGAAACTGCATCTGCCAGTGTCGCTTAGTGGCCATGTAACCTTGGAGAAATAGCTTATTCCTTCCGGGGCTCAGTCTCCTCATCTATACGATGCTGATACTAAATCCTGTAGGTTAGATATGAAGGTTAAGTCACTGCAGAAAAGTATTTACCAGCATAATTTCCTGGCAGTATCAGGTCCAGAAACCTCCTCTCTGACTCTGAGTCTGTGATCTTTCTACAGCATCAGTCATGCCTGCTGGCCTTCACGTTCAGAAAACCTGCCTTGTGAGAGAGTTGGGGATCAGGAGCTACCACTCCTCGTTTGTGAACCTAGAAATCTAAGCATAAGAGAAATTGTAGTTCACTTAAGAACCAATTTCACAGATCATGGGAGAGAAATCACTCATGGTGTGGAAGAGAGGGGTGCTCTAGGAGCAGACTCCTGTGCTCACGGCGGGCAGTGGGGAATGAGATCGACGGGGGAACAAAGCGACACCTCCATCCAGGAAACTGTTCAACAGGAGCTGGGGGCCAGGCACTTGTGGATACTGGTGCCCCAAATGGAACAGTTCACCTCTCTGTTCATTGGTTCAACAGTGTGTTAGCACCCACTGTGCCAGGAGCTGTTTTGAGGGCTTAGTATACAGTGAACGAAATGGAAAAAACAAACAAACAATCAAAACCTCTAATCCTGTGGAGCTTATATTTTAGCAGACAGAGATAATAATAAACAGCATAATAAAATAGAAAATTATATTGTATTTTGCAAGGTGATAAGAACTATTGAAACAAAGACAGGTAAGGAAGAAGAAAGTTCAAAGTAGGCCTTACGAAGAAAGATGACATTTGAATTGTTTTTTTTAATTATATTTAATTGATTATGCTTGACTGCTGTCCCAATTTTTCCCCCTTTGCCCAGCTCCACCGCCACCCCCCACTCCCTCAGGCAATTCTCACACCTTTGTTCATGTCCATGGGTCATGCATATAAGTTCTTTGGCTACTCCATTTCCTATACTGTACTTTACATCCCATGGCTAGTCTGTAACTACCTATTTGTACTTCTTAATCCCCTCACCTCTTCACCCATCCCCCCACACCCCTCCACCTGGCAACCATCAAAATTATCTCTGTATCCATGATTCTTTCTCTGTTCTTCTTGTTTCCTTAGTTTGTTTTTTAGATTCAATTGTAGGTAGATATGTATTTATTGCCATTTTATTGTTCACAGTTTTGATTTTCTTTTTCTTCAATAAGTTCATTTAACATTTCATATAATAATGGTTTGGAGAATGATGAACTCCTTTAGTTTTTTTCTTGTCTGGGAAGCTCTTTATCTGCCCTTCCATTCTAAATGATAGCTTTGCTGGCTAGAGCAATCTTGGCTGTAGGTCCCTGCTTTTCATGACTTTGAATATTTCTTGCCAGTCCCTTCTAGCTTTCAAAGTTTCTTTTGAGAAATCAGCTGACAGTCTTATGGAAACTCCCCTGTAGGTAACTAACTTCTTTTCTCTTGCTGCTTTTAAGATTTTCTTTTGTTTCTTCTAAGATTCTCTCTTTATCTTTAACCTTTGGCATTTTCATTATGATATGTGTTGGAGTGGGCCTCTTTGCATCCGTCTTGTTTGGGACTCTCTGTGCTTCCTGGACTTGCATGTCTATTCCCTTCACCAAATGAGGGAAGGGCAAGAAATTGGAAATCTATTTGAAAAAATAATAAAAGAAAACTTCCCTAATTTGGTGAAGGAATTTGAACTAAGTTTTAAAGGAAGTAAACCTTGTGACTATATGGGAAGAATGTTCTAGGCAGAGAGAAGAGCCAGTACAGGGCCCTAAAGAGGGGTCGGGTCACATCAACAAGGAGACAAAAGTTGAAACGGAGGTGAGGGGAAGTGGAGAAGGAGACGGGTTCTGGGTATAGTGGAGCTAAGGAAGCAGGCCAGGTACAGAAATTTTGCATAGCCTGAGGCTTTCACTCCATGTGAGATGGGGAGCCACTGGAGGGAGCAGAGAGGAGTAACATTCTGACCTAGGTTTTAAAAGGGGCCCTCTGGATATTATGTTGGGAATAGACTGTAGGGGGTCCAAAGTGGAAGCAGGGAAACCAGTCAGAAGGCCACTGCAGTAGTCCAGGCAAAAAAAAAGAGGGTGATGTTTAAATCTTGGGGCCTTCTTTGTTTATAAGTTGGAGGTAAGGGACTGAGGCATGCAGAAGGTCACATAGAGAGGAAAAGGCAGGGTTAGAACAGAATCCGAACTTCACTCACTCACTGAACACCCAGAGAGCATCTTCTCTGGGAGTTTGTCTACACCACAGGAGAAGCAGCTTGGTGAGGAGGCCTAGAGACTGTGTGGGTTACACAGACCCCTAACCACTCTCCGCAGTGCACTCGTGAGTGTAGCTGGGACCTGTGATTTTGCTTCTCACCAAGGGAATGTGGCAAAGGCAATGGATGTCACTCCAGCGATTTTGCTACATCACACATCATATCTAACACATTACATCTCATGATCATTGTGACCTTGAGACAAAGCAGTGCTAGGTTTTTTTTATTGTTCTTGTCGTTGTTGTTGTTGTTGTTGCAAAAATGAAAAATTTCCTAGCTGGAAAATAGTAGTATTTTTTTGTATAAAACCAGTGGTCCACTATCAAGAAAAATATTTGATACTGTTATTTCCTTGAGCCATCTTGCATACTGGTGGCAGCATGGTGCCTTTTCTGGCTAGAGATCAATAGGCCAGGGTTTTTGAGAGTAGGAGTTCGAGTGCCTGTTGACTGGTTTGCAGGGTAAGGCTGGCAGAGCTTGCAGGCCCATTGGGCGGGCATTTGGTAGTTTTCTTATGGCCAGCCTCAGCATGTGAGTTCTTTCAAGATCAATGCATTATTACTTTAGATTCTCTTCTGGCATATGACCTCTTTGGGCGCATCATCTCTTTTTCTGGAGAATTTTGCATTCTGAGTAATAATTCTAGAAGGCATTGGCCTGCCAGTCTGTTCATGATACAGTTTGGAGGTGAGGTAGGAACTTTAGTAATATTTCGCGATTTCAAACTGCAGAATTTACTGAAAGATAAGTTGGGTGGTTTGGTCCAAATTTTACTTCAGATTGTGATGCATTCTCTTACTTTTAAATATTTTCTGACTTTTTAATATTTTAAATATTTTTTTAAGATTAAATATAGACCCTATTCTTAACATAAGTCTTAGCTTTTAACTTGTGTGTGTGTTTGGCTTCCAATAGCAAGCCCGCGAGGTCTTCTGTCTGAGGCTCCAGTGTGCATTTTGTGTCTTGGTTCAGAAAGTGAAATGATATTTAATCTTCCAAAGAAGTGTTTGTTGTATAGACTCCCCAGGGGAAACAGTAAACCCCTGGAGAACTCTCTTTTTGAGCTTTGCACATTAGAAGAGAAAAATAAAAATACATCCTTTTTTTTCATAGCATTCAATCAGCAGAGTTAATTTTGAGCACCTTAAACATTCCAGTTACGATATTTCCTGGAGTCTAGAAATCTTGTTAAAATGTTAAAACGGGAATGAGAGAAGGCTGTTGACAGAGAGTGCACCATCTGGACATTGCCCGCGCATCTGTGTATTGCATAGTGTCACCGAGATGGAAGCTTAGCAAAGTGTGCTTCGGCCCTAACGAATCCTGTTAGGAAGTCACCCTGATTATTATTGTTATTTTTACAGAATAATCACTATTAAAGTATTCATTCTTTTACACTGAAGAGCTGGTGGCCATAAAGGTTATGGGCTCTGGGAACAGCAATCGATGTGCGTGCCCACTAATGCAGCTCAGCTCTGCAGAGTCAGTGAGCCGCTTTACCAAGGTAAAGCCGGCCTCCCCACGCGCTGCCTCAAATCAATCAGGAGGGCAGGTGGAGGGGGCTCCGAGACGACTGCGTATCGGGCTGTGAGCATGTGTGTCAGGGAAAGTTTGGGTCATGGCTGGCATAGAACGTAATCAGAAACCTGAACTGTTTACCCCAAAAAGCAGCCTGCGCATGCCGAGCGCTTCCTCCTGATCTGACGCCGATAGCTGGCTGACCTCATCGCGCCGCTAACGGTGCTCGTCAGAGCAGAGAGCTGGAAAAAAATGACTTTTGTGTATTCATGTAAATAGATGGATTGAAAATGCTAGGTGTTGACTTCCTTAAATAAATTCAACAAACCCTTTTCCTACTTTAAGCTCTACATTAAGTAAACCTAATTCAAAATAGAGTAAAAAGCCAGGCATTCACTTGGGCCCTTGAAATTAGTGCCATGACCATGGAGAGGCGGTGAGCCCAGCATGCTGAGGGCGAGCGTGGGGCCTGGCGCTGGACAGCGCGGTCGGAGGTGAACGCTACCTCGGAGGGCCCTGGCCCACGGGGAGCAGCCCGACCCCTATCGGTGTGGTTTGGGCAGTGCGCCTGGCCTCGCAGTGACTCTGGTTTTTCCCCTGGGAGCCCTGGCCTCCGTGGGGCCTGGGAGGCAGCCCACTTGTGAGCCTCTTGCATGTGCTGAGGACCTTTAGCTGTGGTCATTATGCACGGGAAGCACGTTTTTAGGTAATATCCCTTCCACCTTTGCTGCTGACTGTTCCCAAGAATTAAAGCGTGTGCCCTGGAGGGAAAAGCAGGCTATTTTAATTAACACATTTTATGTAAGTTTACTTAAATCATTCCATTAAAAGGAATTTAGCGTGACCCTTTTCAACAGTGACCTGGGACAGGTAACCATATTCTGAAGTCCGCATGTGTAGGAGCTGTGATGGGTCCTAGGTTGTGCTGGGTGCCTCCAGGACACCTCCAGCAGAGATGAGATTATTCCTCCAATGCTTCCACAGTTAGGGGCTAGAGATGCTGGGGACCCAGGAGCGAGGCTCGTTAGAGAATTGTTCTCGAACCCAGGCTGCCAGGATGTGTTGGTGTTTGAGAGGCATTGAAGTGGAGTCAAAGGCTTTGTTTAGAATCCTCACTTACCAGCTCCGTACCCTTGAGCAAGTTAACTAAGGTCTGAGCATCAGTGTAATCATCTTGCAGACTGACCCAACAGTATCTACCTCATAAAGTGGGGTAGGATCAGGAGGAGGATAAGGCCACCATCAACCCATTGTAAGGGCTCAATAAACTTTCCCTCCCCCAACACGATCTCTTCCCCAAGAGTGGACAGGGCTCACTTGGTAAACCCAGGGATAGTAAACAGGCCAAAAGCATAGTCAGGGAAAACACTCATTTAAAGTATTAACATTGTTTATTACTATCTAAACCACTCCTGTCTTCAAAGCATTTGACTAGAACTATCCCTCATAAATAAATGATGTCTCCTCTGCCACTCCTATTATGAATAGGAGCTTTTAGAAAATGTGGGTTCCGCACTGGAGAATGTAAAGAAATTAAGACATTCTAGAGTCATTGATGTCAGGGCTATGCTTCCAAGCAAGACCAGCTTGTTGACTGGAAGGAGGCAGAAGAAAAATATCACTGGCTCTTGAGCTGCTGGCTCACCAACCGTCTTTCTGTTGCTCTGTTGGATATTTAAGAGACGTTGTCACTCCCGCGTTGCCCAGAACCATTCACTGAGCTGGCTGATGTTCGCTCTAAGACTGGAATGAAAAACGGTTGCGCTGAGTCAACATGGGGTTTGCTGAGGGGAGGAGGTGCATGGAGCACCCGAGGGGAGAAGGGGCTGCAGACACACAGCCGTTGTGGGCAAAGGTGGGACTTGGGGGATGGGATCAGGTGCCCCTAGTGTTACAAAGAATAATCCCTCCCTCCATCCACGCTGATTTAGCTCTTGCTCTTAGAATCTGTATGATTAGTAGAGCAGCTATTCTATTGATTTTTTTTCTAAATTATAACTTAAGTAGGTTTACTGAACTAGCCTGAATCCTATCCACCCCTGGGAATATTGTATGCAAATAAATACATTTCTAGAAATAGCCAACATCGAGATGAATTTATAAAACCAAACCTGTCTTAAATTGTTACTCGGAGGATAGCAAAAATTCCTAATAGCTTGATGTGTTCAAATTCCAAATGACCAAAATGAGCTTCTTGTGTTTACTGTTCATATTTTTTTGTTACAATTGAATGACAGAAGTTTAAATGCAGTTAAATAAGGGTCAGAAAACAATCAAACTCCAGTGAAATTACATTTGACTAGAAGTAAAGTTTACAAACCTTTATTGATTTACTTACCGTAGGTGAAGCCCTTATCTCACTACCTCACTGTGACCTGGCCTCTGTATGCACAAACAGGGGAGTTCCAGCTATACCCAGAGCCTCATATAATTCCTGTGGTGCAGTGTTGAATACGCTTACTCTGAGTCAGAATTCAATGCCATACCTAAACCAAGCTCAGGAAGATCACAAGTTAAATATGTTAAAGCAAGCAAACAATCAAAAAGGAAAAATTAATTAAAGATTTACTAAATTCGGGAGGGGGGGCGAAATTAAAATTTGTAACTCTTTTTTCCCCCTGGGAATCAAACTGCCAACCTAGGTATGTGCCCTGACCATGAATTGAACCTGCAACCTTTTGCTATCCAGTCAGGCATTTATAGTTCTTGAAGAAATCATCTAATAAAAAAGGTGCACTGATATTATTTAATGAAAATGAAAAAATACCTGTATATTTTAAAATAATAATATATGGCAGGCAAATTAGAAAAATAGTTTTAGCAAATATTTTATACATAGGGTAATTATCTTGATTATATAAAAAATCTATATGAAATACATACATACACATATAAACAGACTATATATTTGGATTTAGAAAACACTTAGATACAATTTAGGAGAAATGGTCAACATTATTAGATAGCAAGTGAATTCAAAGGAAAACAAAAATGCATTCTGTTTACTCATCACACTTATAAATTTTACTTGTTTTAACAATTTTTATGATAATACTCTCAGCTTCTGAGGTATAGGAAATAAAGCCTTTTCATTCACTAATGGAGTCCTAAATTGCTGGGGCAACCCGTTGGGAAAGCAGTTTGATAACATGAATTGGGGCAGTCATATTTGTTAATTCACTGGTTCCCTTTCTCTAAACTACACGAAAAATATATTTTCCTAGATATAAAACAGGCTATACATATTCATCTTGGTGTTCTTTACAAAGGTGAAAAATGCTTAACAACCTAACTGTTCAACAATAAAGAATCAAGTAAATTTTAATACAATCATTGGGTCTGATGTCCTGAGGTTGAAGTTGATCATGACCATACCTGGAAAAGTGTATTGCACATGATTTCCATGGAACATTCTGGAAAGAGACAGAGGCACTAACAGTGGTTGTCTTTCCCCTACTTGGAGAGGTAGGAAGTATGTGAGGAGGTCCAAAATGTAAGATCTGAGTCCAGACTGCTTGGGTTTGAATCCTAGCTCTGCCACTTGAGTAGCTATTTGACTTTGAGTAGCAATTGGAACTGGGCAAGTTTTGTTTTTTTTTTTTTAAAGATTTTATTTTTATTTATTTTTAGAGAGAGGGGAAGGGAGGGAGACAGAGAGGGAGAGAAACAGCAATGTATGGTTGCCTCTCACATGGCCCTCACGGGGACCTGGCCTGCAACCCAGGCATGTGCCCTGACTGGGAATTGAACCGGGACCCTTTGGTTCCCAGCCCGCGCTCAATCCACTGAGCTACACCAGCCA